>CAIGRB010029207.1:22016-63840 GCA_903798255.1 Fraxinus quadrangulata | reverse complement strand
GACATTTTCTTCAACAGAAATTTCATCAATACGTTGTTTCTTTGTCTCAACATTTTTTTCAATAGAATTTTGAGATATTCGTTTAAAATATCTCAACATATCTTCCTACAAATCAAGATATTCATGTGAGAAATTGACATTGCTATTAAAAACGACTTGACAAATTTAATACACAAGAAGTTCCCCATAGTTCTCGAGAAACCAAAAGCAATTCTTCATTTCTTAAACACTTCAAGGACACACGGTTGTGCTTACATGTCGCACATTAAAGAAATACGTTCTTTAATGTGTATAAATGGAATCCTTAGCCGAAACCCTAAAGTGAATTATATCATTTCTGTCTTCTTTAAGGGTTTGTTTCTAGAGAGTTCTCCAAGTGTGTTCTATGTTCATCTCACATACGTTTTCAACTCTTGGTTAGATTAATCAGTGTAAGTCATTTTTTATTTTCGATTTTCGAAAACAGTGAAAATACGTTCTCTTTCCTATTTTCGAAAAAAATATTTTTGAAAACAAGTTAAAATTTATAAAGAAAACTTTTGGGTATTTTCAATTATAATCAAGCCAAAATTTTCAAAACGCGTTTTGGGTGTTTTCAAAATAATTTTTCAAAATACCAAAAAGAACACATTTTAACAATCTCAAAATGAACACTCAAAATTCAAAACTGAAATACAAAGAAAACATCCACCAAGTGTCTAAATGTATATCTTATGTGGGAGAGGGTTGAGTTATTCTGGTCCATAGAAGTAACCGTGCCTAGGTTTGTAAGGGTTCTTGGGTGGATTTAAGGCCTCTATGTTGATACTAAGGATGTCAATTTGGCACATCGACTTAGACGGCTCAGGGCTCGATCCGAAAAAAGCCAAAGTCGGCTAGGCTGGGCTCGTGGCTCGAGTTGAGCCTCATTTTCGGGCATCTGCTTGAGCCTAAGCTGACCCATGTTTTAAAATGCTGACTGAACTAAGGTTTTTTTAAATGTCTTTTAATGTATTGTCAAGTCATAATTATGTCTCTGTTTGTTTATTATTATTTCAAAAAATTGTTTGTTACAGTAAGATTCTCCACCACACATTCACCTCATAAAATATTCTACACACAAATCAATAAATTTACTTTACTTTTCAATCACACATTCTCCAAAAAATATTATTTATTACTTTATTTTTCTCCCAATAATGGAACACAAAAACACCCTATATTGTCACATCATCAAACATTTCCTTCAAGATTGCACATAATTATGTTGTTAATTTTTTTTTTTTTCTGAATTTCAAGCTTTTATAAAAAAAAACGAGCCGGCTCGATTTTCCGGCCGAGCTCAGGCCAAAAAAGCCCGAACTATTTTTTACCCTAGCTGCGACCTTGGGCTCTCTACTCGACTTGTTTACATCCCTAGTTGATAGAGACAGATAAAATAATCTGAGCCTATGGTTGATGAAAATTTGGTGTCAAATAGTTTGGTTTTGAGTCTGTAATATTCAGATATTCTTCGATCTGTTTTGGATCTTGATTTGTTTTGTATAATAATGGGGTTGACAAAATTGGTGTCTGGGGTAAAGGATTCGAGATTGTTGAGTGTTGTGCCTTGCTTTGGGATGAAATGTGGGTGTGGAGGTGATGTTACCATTGCCAATACTTGGATTGCTGGCTATACGAAATGTGAGGACATGTTCTCGGCTGAGAGTGTGTTTTGTGGCATTGGCCTGGATGCTTTGAGTGTTTTTTCTTGGAATACTATGATTGCGGGGTGTGCTTGTGTTGAGGAACCGGTGAAGGCTGTTGGGGTGTACCAACATATAGGTCTCGTTGGATTGAGGCCTGATTTGTGTACTTCTTAATTTGTTTTCTTCTTGTACTCAGCCTAAATCTTTATGTTATGGTATGCTAACTGAGGCTGCAGCTTCCACATATATACAGCGTCAGCAACTGGCCACAGCAGGAGTTGCTGGGAGAGGCGATTAGGCGACAGTATTGGCGCAACCGAAGCATTTTACACTTGTTTTGTAACTAAAGACAGCTAAACCTCGTATTTTGTTGGTCATACATGTATTATTTGAGCTTGATTTAGTTAATCATGAAAATGTAATACACCACAGAATTGGAAAGTTGTCTCACAACTGGGCATAAAATGTTACTCCTCTATGCCTAAATAAAACAAGAAGTTACGATTGCTACAGCCTTTCCAATTCCCACATTTATTTATCTTCTAAACATCATCCAAGTTTTCACCTCCTCGTTACATCATGGAATGAAATTAGGAAGAATTTATTTGATTAATTTTAAATTTTATAAACCAGTTGATAATGACGTCTTATTTTGGAGCATTGAAACACTTGTATCATACTCTCAAGCTGTTAGTTCTTGTACATGACATACAAGAAAATCCTAAAATTTCCTGAAATAATATGAAAATCATATCCATACATTCACATAAACACAGGAGGAAAAAAAATAAAATCTGAAATTTTCTCAGATTAAGAACAAAGAGAACACAGTACTGAATCTCCTTGCTACAACATTACAAGTAGAAGCCGCAATGTCATAATAAATTAACAAGGATATAACTATTTGTTCCAATCCAAAACATTTATTGGCTTGGTAGCCATGTACAGATTATCGATAGTCCTGTACCTGGGTTTCTTGGGCTTGCAATTGATAACACAATCTTGCACAATTTTTTCTGATGAAGTGATTTCAACATCAATATTGTTCCTCTTGTTCTTGGAGGTGGAATTTGTGCTCTTGTTATTATCTTCATCTCCAAATATCAGTATAAGCTGCTCCGCCACCCATGCCGCCTTATCTACCTCTGACAAACTCCTTTTAAGCCCAGATGACGACGATGAACAAGCCATGAAAATCAGGAAAAAAGAAGGAACTATATATATATTCTCTCTCTCTCTCTCTCTCTCTCTCTCTCTCTGTGGGAGAGTTTGGCTTAACGAGTTTTTATTGCTTTTTGGATCAAGAGAGCGTGTTATGGGAGTTTTGAAGGAGAAACTGCAGCATAGGTGCAAGGAAGCTGGTTGGAAAACTCTCTCTCTCTCTCTCTATATATATATTAAATATGAACACGTATAAACAGGTAGATTATGGGGAACAAAAGTTGTTTTTCGTGGATTAATTAACAGCTACTCAATCGTGTTTATACTTAATTAATAGGTGTCTGATGACTTCGTAAATTCCTTGGCGTTGAATCTAAAACATTTTGCGGAGACTTCAGTGGAAAATGACAACATTTGACCTAATGCTTTTGGAGCTTAATTTTTGTCTCTGTCCATAATGAAAGTTTAAATGTCTTAATAACCAAGTCTACGTATTGCACCCTCCTATAAGTTAAGATTATTAATTAACTAATAGTTTATTTTTAATTTTGTTTCCAGTCATTGATTTGAATTAATATTTATTCAAGATTTGAGATCATTTTTTTTATTTTTTTTTAGTTTTATGTGTACATGAGAAATGCACAATCGAGAAAAAAGAAGTAAAATAATGATAAGAAAGAGAAATTCTTTGTAACCTAGCTGCACTAACCTCTCAACCATACCCTCGCTCATCGACTCCCTCTCAACCTATTCCACCCTAGCTCACCGACTCCTTCACCATTTGTAAAGCATGTTTTGCCTCCTTCTCTTAACTCCTCTATTCTCCCCGTTTTTCTTGTCGAATCTCGAATGGCAGATTGGGAGTGAGAGCACAGAAGAGGCAAACAAATAATTTCCATAAAAAATTAAAAGAGTATATTTGCATTTTTAACAAAGTGACTATTTGCATTCAATGGGAATTTCATCCTCAATTTCCTAAATCTTTTAGTATAGGTGACACTCCTGATTGAATATTGATATTTCTTAAAATCAAAATTCTTGTTGGTTGGGCTTCACTCGCTTTAGCCTACAATAATTGTATAAAAAGATAAATTCTCAAACTTAAAAAAATAAAAAAATAAAAGCAAAGAGAAAAGAAAGTCAAAAGAAATGTTGAAAAAAGCAAGGGTAAATTTCTAAAGCCGCCCTATGCAAGTCAATAGGTCAAGAATCAAATAATTAATAGAGATAACTGTAGCAACAGTCCTAACCTTTTGACTTTTTACAAATTTTACCTTAACCTTCACTTTGTATCAGCGACATTTCTAAACATTTTAAATTAGTACATGGGGTCCAAATGGATGGAAACCATCCATCTTGCCATTAGTTGAAAAAAAAAAGTCAAAATTTGATCAATTTTGAAAATGGTACTTTATATTTTTCTACATTATATAATTAAAATAATTAAATAAAAATTTGAAAAAAATATCATCTCCCACAGTTATCTTCTCCCACATTCTTGTCCAAACCCCACCTCTATCCCAAAACCAAAATCACTATTACCTACTGTTGTCGTCGTTGCCGCCACCATTACCAAACCTACAACCACTCTATTCTCCACTTCCAAATGGAACCTAAACTGAAAATCAAATTCAAACACAGATTCATCTCGTTGTCCGCCTCAATCGTTGATGCTCTCTCTAAAAACAAAATCACTGCTCCCTCCCAGTTTAGTTGCTGCTCTCCATCATGCTATTGGTCGGAAATCATCCAATCTGACACATACAAAATTTGGAAGCGCGATGCAACCCCTAACAATACCTCTCGCTGGCTACGATGGCCTGAAAATTCAATGTGCCAACCAAAGCTTCTTCTTCCTCGATGACATCGATCCCAATCTCGAGATCTCCTCCCTCCTTCCTAGAAAGGAACCACAATGACAGTTTCCTCTGTTTTAAAATAATTTGGGATTTTCATTTGTTTTGTTAATGTGGTAAATGGGTTGAAGGAATAGTTGTGGTGATAGGTGGAGTTGCGATGCCGGCGTAGTCAATGCGATGGTAAATCGGATTTGATTTGTGCTATTAAAGTGGTAAACGAAACCACCATCTAGATCCGAAGCGAGATCAACAGGAGTAGTGAAGAAATTGTTAGGAAGCAGTCAAAATTGCTTCCTCGATCGAATGATGGCGAAGAAATTGGAAAGGGAAGACGTTTGGGAATTGTGGTGGCTGTGGTAGTTGGATGATTTTCTAGTTTTGATTAGGTGGGGAAGGGTAAGGGCGAGGGCGAGGGCGAGGGCGAGGGCGAGGGCGATGGCGATGGCGGATGGAATAGAAAAGAAGGTGGGTTTATATTTAATTATTTTAATTATTTAATGTAGAAAATGTAAAGTACCATTTTGCCATTTTAATTTGACTTTTTTGGCCAACTAACGGCAAGATGGATGTTTCCATCCATTTGGACTTCAGGTTCGAATTTTTGAAAGGTTTGAAATTGTGACTGTCATAAAGTGAAGGTTATAGTAAAGTGTACAAAAAGTTGAAAGGTTAAAAGACCGCTACTGCAAATTATCCCTAATTAATAGTCCAATTGTTACTTGCGTTTGATAGCGAGAAAATATTTGAGTTTCTTTTCGTATTATATGAATGATTTGCGTGAATGGAAATTATTTGATCGTCCTTTTTAAGAAAAACGCAGAATGAACTTGAATTGGTTATTTGAAGTCTTACCGAAATACTGAATTTTATTACATTATGTCGACAATTAGAAAAAAAAAATTTAATTAATTAAAGTGGAGGGATTTCTCAAACAATAAGGAGTTAAATAACCTATTCAACTAAATGATATTGGACATTTTACTTCTCTTCTCGAGAACCAACTTAGGGTGTGTTTGTCTTCCATTATTGGGAGAAAAATAGAGTAATGAATATTATTTTTTGGAGAATGTGTGGTTGAAATTTAAAGTAACTTTATTGATTTGTGTATAAAATATTTTATTGGGTGAATGTATGGTTGACAATCTTACTGTAGCAAACAATTTTTTAGATTAATGGTAGACAAACAGGGGCTTAGTCGTTTCTTTGCAAAACTATGGTCAATTTCATAACATACAATAGTTTATGTGGTAGTGATATCATTATCCACTTTTTCGAATAAATTACAATGCATCATGACTTTATTGAAAAATGTGATAGTGATCCCACTATCAAATACGTTGTTGTTCGTAAATTGTGCTTATTCCTTTTGAGAAACGAAACGAGAGAATTTAATTCTTAACCATATTTAGATATATTGTTAATTTCAATAAGGTCCTGAACTTTGCACTTTGTGTCATCTTAATAATTGGACTTTAATTGTTTCAGACTGATCATTGAACTTTAGAAAATATTTCATTCAAATCACTAATTTAGTCAAGCGTTTATTTGATAATTGAACATTCTGCATGATCGTGTGCCAAGTCGTAGGGTATAATTAGAAATCCTAATTATTTGATCACTTGGCCCACATAAGATTTTCACTTAAAAAATGAATGCCAAACTTAACCGATGGTTTCAATAAGACATTTTCTAAATTTCAGTAATAAGTCTGAAACAAATTAAGCGCTCGTTTGACTCCCATTATTTCACATTTTAATGAGATGAATAGTAATTTTTTGGAGAATGTGTGGTTAAAAAATAAGAATTTTTTTTTGGATTTACGTGTAATATTATTTTATTGGAGAATGCCTGATTTATAAGAAAAAAAAATGAATTATAATTTAATGGAGGCCAAACGGGAGTTAAAGTTCAGTAACCAAAGTAACAATAAGTGCAAAACTTCAGTTGCCCTCAGTAAAATTAACCGTTTAGATATATGAATATGCTCAAAACAACATTAGTCATGAGCAGATTTTGAAAAAATAATAATAATTTTCGTTAAATTTAGTAATTTACACGGTTTCTTCCAAAATCATATTTTTTTCCTTATTTTCTAGAATTTGTTTTCCTGTCCTCAAAGAAATCAAACCTTGACTAAGAATTTCCGTTGGAAATAAAGTCAGAAGAAGAAGAAATATTGATTTTCACTTTCAAACTTACCTAACCATATGGTAATTTTTGTATTCTTGTTGTAGAAAAAAAAAAAAAAAAAAACTATTGAAAAAATAATATAATAATTACTATTATCCAACGTACGGTCCATTACTCTGGCAAATGGTAGAAAACTGTAGACTCTTTACCATCTTTAATCGGGGAATGCTACAATTACAAAAACGAAAAATTTCAGAAGTGAGACAAAGATGTGGGGTCCACATTTTTTAATAATATTTTATTCAGATGAGGCCCACATTCATGTGAGTATCTGTGAAACATCTGACAATGAATAGTTCTTGCAATGCAGTTTTTTTGCCTTTAATAATCAATACATTACATGTCTTTATAATACACACACACACACACTCCACGCAAAGTCACTAACGAAACAATGAATTTCTCCTTCAAGCTAGTTCCATTAGCTTTGCTTCTATGTTTCTTAGCATCAACCGGGCTAGCCATGGCTCGGATGCTCTATTCAAAATCATCCCTCGCGGTCCTTTTGAAATTATACAAAAACGAGGGATCATCAAATTGTTGGGACTTTTTGTTCAAAATCCAATCCTGTACTTCTGAATTTGTACTGTTCTTTCTCAATGGTGAGACCTATCTAGGCCCTAGCTGTTAAAAATCATTGACCATCAGTGCTGGACCGCAATGCTTGGCTCCCTTGGCTACACCACAAAAGAAGGTGACATTCTCCATGGCTATTGTCGAAATATTGTTCTATATATACAATGAGATATGATTTGGAATGAACATATGTGGATCAACCATGTGAAAACCAAATTGGAAGCAAAAGAAATCAAAACGAACAAATGAAAATAAATGAAATTAAATTAAATTAAGGCTGGGTGATCACCCCACCTGGAGGCCGGGTGATCACCCGGCTTCAAGAAGACAAACTCGAGGCCCATTTGGTAAATTGGGTGATCGCTTAGTACAAAAATATGTCCGTTGGAATTTTGAATTTTGGTGTTGTTCTGGTTAGCTTCACACATTTTTGACTTGTTCTTTACACCTTTTGTTATATGATGATTGATGTATTATCTATAAGAATGATTTTCCCGTTGGAAAACATCCAAGACATCAAATATGCTATTAACATCCAAATCAAATATCAAATCAAGTTTCAATATTTGTGTTAAGACCATCTTCAATTTTTTACACCAAATTTTTTACTCCTACAAATTATTTGCCTTTTAAAGCATTCAAACACTTATTCTGATGACGGTAAATATCGTTTGAGGATTGCAATTCATAATCATGCTCAAAACCCTTCCATTTTTGTTGAATTCTTGTTGCTGGTTTTCTTACAATTCATCAACTTTATTCAATAGCTACTGTGATGCAAGTGACTATTCACCATCCGCGCCTCCGCCACCATCAGTGACTCGGGGCCTTCCGGCCATGGTACGATAGTCACGATTCTTGATACTAAATCCTAAATAAAACTTAGTGACCACAATTATGGCTAATTTCTTGTGCGTTTTGAATTATAATGAGGAGCAAATTACACCAAATACCTGTTTAAAATTAAATATTCAACATTTACTAATTAACTTATTTAATTTCCATTTTTTACTGTCATAAAAAAGTATAATAAAATTTCATCTAATCACTTTAAAATAATATAACTAACCTCCTTATAATTATACAATTAATTAACCCATCATTACCTATCATCAATTAAATCATACTAAATTTATATCAAATTCCCAAATTCATCCACAAATATCTCGTTTTACCAAAATTATTTTTACGTCGAAATAAATTCTCTCATTCATCATCCATTCGTCTTCCTTCCATCTCCTTCCATTCCTCTCTTTCCTTTCCTTGATTTCTTCCAAATAAAGATGGATTCTTCAATTAGGGTCCGTTTGATTGCAAAGGTGAAAAATTGGTGGAAAGAAAATGTTTTACAAGGAATTGATTTGTCTAGAAATTATTTTACTGGGAATTGTAATTAATTGTATTTGATTGGTATAATTTTTCATGGAAAATGTTGAAAGCTTGGTGTCTATTTGACTTCTTTTTTTAATGAAAATTGTTCATTAAAGTGATAATTTTTTCTATCATTGGGTCTAGAATTTGTTCTAATTGCCAACAAAAATAAATTTGAAAAAAAATTATCATACCGAATACCATTCGTTTGGCTTTGTTTTGTATGGAAATTGTCAATAAAAGTGATAAAAAAATTTTACCATTGTGTCTAAAATTTTTTCCAATTGCAAAATAAAAAAACCTGGAAAATCAAAACAACAAGAAATCTTTGTCCTCCAAAAGCTGGAAAGTAGGCACGAGGGTGTAGGTGGAAAAAAAAAATTTCGAAGAAAATTTTTGCTGTCAAACAGTGCAAAACTCAAAAAATGGAAAATGTTGCCAATCAAACAGGGCCTTAGTTTAGTTGGAGAGGAGATTTTGGCAAAGAAAAACCATGCTAATGCTCGTTCTTGAGGAAATGCAGCATATTCTAGCTTACTTGTCTTTACCCTAGTTCTTCGAATTCAGAAGCACAAATCTAGCTGAATTTTCTTTTCAAGATAAGGACGGCAGAATCAAAAAAGGGGACAGCAATATGCTGAGGACATGTTGATATTTAAATTAGCTTAAAATTAAATTATTTTTTATTATTCTGTCATTTTCCAATAATTAAAATACTCATTTTTGTGGGTTATTATTTTGTGGATGTCATTTGGAAAAAGAATGGCGTTGTTGAGCCAAGTTATTGCAATGGCTCATGTCGATGTTTAGTCCACACCCAAACCATACTCAGAGTCTGGGACCTTTCCATCCTCATTTCTACTATCCACTCTTCCACACTCCAGTCATCTATCTCCTATCTGCACGATGGTTTTGCTACTAACACCAAAATTACAGTGAGATTCACAGCTAGTTAAATTATTATCAGATTTCCCTGGCTCTCTTCCAGTTGAGAAGGATGCAGGTTAGTTTAAATGTGTCTTTATTTTATTTTATTTTATTTTTTGTTTTCCCCGATGTTTCTTTTTTTCTGACAACTGCAGAATGGAGCCACCATGTCTCGAAGAGTCATCAGTGTATGACTAAAAAAGGGAAAGGAAAAATTGACACACTAGTATCCAACATGTGTCCTTGCATGTCGGCATCCTATCATGTCGGACACTGACAATTTAGTCTCTTATGGTGTATCCGTGCTTCATAGGTCCCCCCAAAAGACCTAATAGCACATGAGCAGACGTTTTTATGGATATAATAGAATCAACATTGAAGTTCCCTAAATGATAACAAGAAAATGACCTGCAAACTTCCAGGGATTACAATACGTGAGGGCACTAACTAGATCTTCTCCATCCCTACCCCCTCATGTAAGTTGTGTGGTAAGGAAGTTTCTTCAGTTCTATGCAAAGAGCTGGGTCTAAAATCGAGGATGAGCCAAGTATAGAAGCGCACAATTAAAATCATATAAAACAGGTTCAGCTGTGGTTCAAGGGTTTGCCAAAATTTAAGCCATGGCACATTTGCTAGGTTTGACTGATATTAGTGAAGTAGAGTAACCAGAGACAACAGTGGACTGGAACCTCAAGATTTCTTTACAAAACTGAGAAGGGGGCCTCCAGCTCCACTTGATGGAAGAAAACAATGAAAGTACTAGCATTATTACAAAAGGAAGCACATGAAGAAAAAATGTGTTTAGAAACCATACCTCCTGTTTAAAGTTAAAAAGAGGGGGAAAAGGGCAACCATTTGGGAGGCGGGCATTGGGTTTCCGAAGCTCGTCAAAGAAAGGATGCGCACATGCTTCTAGCTGCAGAGATAGAAACATCAATTTTATAAATTTGGTAACACATGGATAAGCATCAAAAATCATATTGTGCAGAAGATTGATACTGTCAACATTTCTATTTGGACTGTAAATTGGATTTCTTCTGGGAATGGAAGTTCTTTGGTACGAACATGAAACATCTTCGTCGAGTGGGAGGTCAAATATAAAGTCTTCATCGGTTGATGTTAGAACGTTAGAAGAGATATACAAGACTACACATACCGCAGTGCAGCGAAGACTTGGTGAGTACTGAAGCAACCGTGAAGCAAGATCAATGGCTTCAGGAGGCATCTGCTTATGGAAAACCTGAACCAAAAAATTCAGTCATTCACTTGTGCATTGAAATTTTATGGTACCTCTAAGAAAATAGCATGTAGCCAAGTGCAGGCATACCTTGTGCCATGGATGCGCTTTAATTTGGGGAAACCTGAAATCATTATAACTTGGATTCATACATCGAATTTCTTCTCGAGTTGGTGTACCAAGAACCTATAGAGAAAGTCTTCCAATTAGTATACATGAAGAGATCATTACAGGTATAGCAATCCGATTCATAGAATCATAGAATTAGAAAGGATGGCACACCTTGATAATCTCTACAAGCTGACCAACTGCATTTTCTCCAGGAAACAGTGGCTGTAAAAAATAAAGAAAAGGAAATTATTGAAAGTAAGAAAATATGATAGAATAAAATACCACTCAGCAAAATGAAAGATCGATATAGAGGTTACAGACCTGCCCCAAAAGCAGCTCAGCTAAGACACAACCGGCAGACCAAATATCAATTGCTGTCGTATATTCTGTTGCACCAAAGATGAGTTCTGGGGCTCGATAGTATCGAGAGCAAATGTAGGATATATTAACTTCACCAGGCACCTGATTATAAAAATTAAAAATAAAAAATTCAGGCGACATACAGTGTATCAAAAGACTAACTGAAGCAGGAGTGTTGTGATACACATGAAGAGATGTTAATAAACAAAATGGCATTTCAAAACTACAGGACCCTAATTAGGAAAAATTATGGGCATCGATGACAATGATGGTCAATAATTAAGCCAAATGACTACCCATCAAGAATAGATAAAATTTAAGGCTATACTCTTGTTTTGGCAGCAAATGAAAACAGCAAAACAGCCCTGTAGTCCCATGGAAATCAATATGAACCTATTGCACTAGAGTGCACCATTATTATTGCACCTCACCGTTAAAAACTATGGCACATCTTTTGTGGGAGAAGCACTGAATCAGTCAGCATAAGTCACATGGATACGTTAATTTCCATAAAACAGTTTATTTTCACTTATGGTTTCTCTCCTTCACCAAACTTTATCTGTCTTTAACGGTGACAGGATTTTATGTTCTTTTCCCTGAAAGCTCTATGCAACCTAACAACATAGAAAAGACAGTGCACAGCGTTTTTCTTGGCTAGATTTTTTGGTAAGTTCTCAATTCACCTGCTAGTGCACGCCAGTATAAGAAAATAATACAATTGGTATCTAACATAAGGAAGGGAGAAAGAATGAGTAAAGAAATGATGATATATGAATACACAGACACCCATGTAACTATGGTAGAAGCATGTAAAATATGCCTCGACAGAATTGATCTCAGGGAGCTTTCAACTGCCAATGGACTTAGAATAACTAAGAACTTAAGAGACAGCCCAATTTTTGAGCAATAAACTTACGAGAACTTTAGCACTTCCAAAGTCACAAATCTTAACCTGGTGGGTATGAGGATCAACCTGCAGAAAGCACGTAGCATTGCTTTAGCAAAATTGACCAAAAGGTCCAACCCAATCTCGCAGAGTGCATGTGGAGCGTCAGTTGGAAGAAGGAATTGGAGCAAAGTTAAGTTTACTTACCAAAAGATTTTGAGGTTTTATATCCCTATGACAGACCCCTGCAACTGTATGGAGATATGCAAGCCCCCTAAATAACTGAAAAATGAGTGTAATTATCTTAGATGAGATGAATTTTTCAGAAGTTACTGAGAAAAGACAGAATAACATATTGTAACCTGATATGTGTAGAGTTTGACATAGACGAGTGGCATCCTTTGATTCGAATTGCTATAATGCTCTAAGACATTGTACATATTCTCGGGGACATAATCCATAACTAAATTAAGGAAAAGCTCATCTCTGCTTGATGTAGAAAAGAAACAGTGCTTCAAAGAAATTATGTTGGGATGATCCATCAAGCGCATTAACTGCAGCTCACGATTTTTATACCGCCTATCCTGTAAAACCTTCTTTATGGCCACAGTCTCTTCAGTTTCCAAGCATTTTGCCTGGCAAAGAGTGACAACAACCAGTTAGTTCCGTGAACGAAGGTAAAATCATACACATTGTAATAATGCCAGGAATGAACACCTGAAAAACTATTCCAAATGATCCTGTACCCACAACACGCTCTGCCATGAAACTAATTGTCTGCAGAAAAGCATCATAAGCAAACCTATTAGCTCTCATTAATCTCTCTACTTAAATATCATGAAATTAAACATTATAGTGGAAGAGAACTCCAAATAATTGTTCCTGTATAATCATCCCAATTCTTGTAGAACTTTTGTAACACTCGATTGGAGGTCAATGAAACTAAACATATAAAGTGCAGATACCAACCCTTTTGGGCTCGCCATTTTTGCCTCCAACCGTTGTGGAGATAATGTGACCAGCGGCTGGATCATTACCCTCAACTGCAGAAGCCGACATCTCCTGCAATGTGAAACAAGCAAAATAATCAATGCATAAATAAAAATCATTTGAACTTAACACAGCATCACAACCTCACATAAGCACTACCATATTAATCAGAACATATTGTCAACTAATGAATAGCAAAACATAGTCGGAAATGTGAAATTCAGAAACCTGAAAAGAAAGAGAATTTAAAGAGATATGCTATGCTTAGATCACAAAAAGAGAGAAAAGACGGAGAGAGCAATGCTCGCCACAAACCATAGCTGGCAAGAAATTATCATAAGCCAACAAACTTGCAAATGAAACAAGTAGTCTACTATAATTTGAAGCACAATTCACCTATGAAAAATAAAAACTAGAACTAACAATAATAGTCAAAAATAAACTTAGGAAATAATCATAATAAAAAAGTATTAAAAAGAAGTTCAAAGATCTAACTATAATTGCAATTTAAGGTAGTCTATAAAAACGCATCCCATTAATTGGAAGCAGCAAAGAAAAAATTAAAACATCTGAAAGAAAAGCAAAAAACAGTAGAAATAAGCTTCGAAAAAGATTAAATTACTAAATAATTTCTGAAAGTTTTCAAGAAATTGATGCATTACAGAAAATTCCAGAAAAGCAAGAGAGCAAAAAATAAATAAATAAATAACTACCACACAAGTCCATGCTCTCTCACTCGGTCACTCCCTCTAAGATCCAGGCGAAACAAATCTTAAAGCAGAAATACCTATAAAGCGGCACTAATTTTCAGATCGAGGGAATATTCTCGGAATATACTTCTGGCATCCATGGTGCAGTAACAAGCCAAAAACTGAAGCTTTTCAGCTAGATCGAAGTGAAAAAAAAGGAACCCAACTAGAATTTCGTCTAAAAAAAACAGAATGCAGACAGGACAGGAGGAGAAAATAGATTATACAATTATGCATATAATCTAAAATACCTTGTCTGTTTCCATGGGTGCTGCGGTGGAAAGCTTCACAGCGTCGGCGGCGGAGGCGGCTGGAGGTAGTGGCCGAGCTTGGTCGAGAACGTTATGGTATTGATGGTCGGGTGGTGGATTGTGCTGAAGCAGCTGAGGTCCCTGTGGCAACATGGCCGTGTGGTTTTGCTCTCTCTCTCTCTCTCTCTCTCTCTCTCCCCTTTGTGTCGTTATATATTTTCCTTTCTATTTTTCCCTGTGGCAACCCCTGTTTGACAAACCTTTTTTTTTTTTTTTTCCTTTTCTCATAACTCAATTTTTTTTCTACCTCATTTACAACCACTTAGTAAAGTAAATTGTGCATAAATCTAAAACATTCTTCCACTTTCTAACCGTTTCAGAACTTCACTATTTCAAAACTGATTTTCTTCACAAAAAAAACTTTTTTTAATGTTTGTCAAACAAGGGCTAATGCTCGTTTTCTTGATTTAAGGTAGCATAATTTCGATCTCTAACATAAGGTAAGATTCTTACATTATGGAATTCGTCAAGTAGACGTTGAAATTAAACGTGAGTTTCACATTATTTAACAATGGAAGTTAAGTTGTTTTCTAGGTTTTTTGTTGTTGTTTTAAATCTTGTGAAAGCTATTACGAAATTTACGTCCATATTAACGATTTTCATTGAGACTCTATTTCACATGGCCAATCAACTCTCAACATTACTTATTGAATAAAGTGTTGTGTACCAGTCTAAATTACCACACTTTATAGGTCCAATTAAATAGATTTTTTGACTTTGCATTAAAATGAACATATAAAATAATGACATCTAATTGTCACTTAAATTGGTGCTAAATACCATAAGGCTGAATAGTATTACTCATTTCATAAAATATTGTTTAGTTCTTTTTTATAATAAAAATGTTATATTTTTTTGTAACAAATGGAACAAACTTGTCACCCCCAATTTTAACATAATATCTTGCGCGTGTAACACAATGTGTTGTGCCGCAATTACCGCTAGCCACAATACCACCAATTGTAACACATTATGTTATGTAGTCGTAGTTGTAGTTGTCGTCATTGTCAACACCATCATTGTTGCCGATACACAAACCACCACCACGACTTGCACCTTCTCCAAGTCCTCATCTACCAACACAACCACACCACCACCCCATTTTCCCTAAAATCTTCTAACTTGAACCCTTTTAACACCAATCCACCACCGCTACCATCGATCGACCACCAAATCACCTCATTACCATATCGTCATCGTCTTTATGCTCAACCCACCACCACATCCGACAGCAATCCACCACAGATTTAAAACAAGCAAAACAAAATCATGTTTTAACCACATATTCAAAGTTAAATATTATAAGTCGTTACAAAAATCGTATATGAAGGAAATAGATACAATCTTCGTCGATTCTCACTGCTGACGTTCGCAGCCATAAAAATCCGATTTCAAGATCATCAACCAACCAATACGACCTATGAGGCTACCCATGAAAAAAAAAACATATACAAATTCAGTCTATGTGGAGAAGATCCGACATGAATTGGTGGTTATGGTGGTGGATATCGAGCTGGTGGGAGGCTGTTTAGAGGTAAGGGTGGGGTGAGAAGTTAGTGAATCCGAAGTGGATAAACAATTCAATATTTTTTTAAGGAAAAAAAAAATCTGAAACTGAGCTAGTAATTTGTTATAGAAAAATTTTTAAGTTTTCCAATTTTTAAATTAAAAATAAGTAATTTGAAGTAGGATGTTGGACCTTTTAAGCCATCTAAAGCACCACATAAGTTGTTGAATTATGCTAGTTGTACATTTCTGGATGACATTGTATGATGTGCGAAAAATTGTGCCATTGATTTGTATAAATGTTGTTAAAATCGATGACTTAAAGTATTGTCACTTCAAACAATGTCATCCATGATTCAAACTCAATGTACTTGTAACAAAACCGTAAATTGTTTTCGATGGGCAGCGTCTATGAATACATTGCTTCGTATTTTAATAGGTTGAGGATCTAAAATTACACTAATTGAAAGGTTAAGAAGACCAACCCTAATTTTTCTTGATAATTTAAAGGTAGCAATGTTGTGGGAATTTGATTAAATAGGCTAAGTTCGACTAAGAAATTTGAGAACCAACCGTGAAAATTGATCTAGCTAAATTAGTCAATTTATAGACCTTATTTTTCTTGAAACTCATTTTTAATTATACATTTAACGAGATCAGCAAACTTTATTTATATTTCATCAATTTTTATTAAATTTTACTAAAAATATGATTTTTAGTAAGTTTAATTTGTTTGACTTCTGATTTGACCTTTTGACTATTTGCTTTTAACATTTTTCGAATTAATGTATAGTCTGTTTTTTGACAATTTCTTCAACTAATACTCCTTTAAACATCGTGAAAAATTGGAAATTTTAATTTGAATTTTCACGAGGATTATATGACTTGGAAATGTACGGAAATTGGTAAATGAAATATAAATTATTATTATTATTTGCTTGGCAATATATATGTGTAAACGCAAATACTTTTTATAAAATATGTTTCATTATTTATATCAAGAGTCTGTTTGAACCTCATTTTTCGATAAAAATGCATTTGAAAATAGTGTTTTGATGGAGAATGTATCATTAAAAAATAAGGAAAATTTTTGAATTCAAGTGTAATATTATTTTATTGAAAAATATGGTTGAAAATAAGAGAGAGAAAATGTATTTTAGAGACAATGAGTATCAAACAAGGGCCAAATATGATTAATGGAATCCTAATTTTATTCAAATACAAGAAACAATATTGTTACAACTTCACTGGTATTAAATAGCATTGCTCGTGAAGAGATAATAAGTAATATTCTAAAATCAATTATAAGAAAAATCAACAATTAATTATGAAAATTATGTGTGAACCACAAGTTGTATACAATTACAGACCACATAATTCTCATTATTTCATTACACTTGTGCAAACTTTGAAAATCAACTTCCTCTCTTCATTTCCCAACAAGAAGAGAAAAGTAATAAGAAAGAAAATGCGAGAAGAAGGATAAAGGGATCAGGTTCAGTTGACAATCCTGCAATTCCTTCTAATTTCACCATTTGATCCAGTAAGCGGGCTTATATTTCCCATTTTTATCATTGCAGCTGCAAAATCACTTCTGAAAGTAGCAAGATCACTGCTATAAAGCCTAACCAATGCATCCTGTGATCCGTTATTGAAAAGCACTTGATCCGAGTGCAAAAGCCCACGTTGAGTCAAGAGATTGCCATAGTAATTGTTGTCGAACCGGTTCGGAGTCTGCACATCGAGCGGCGCCAAGTTGGTGTTGCCGCCTGAGGGAGGGCACGTTCCTCTCCGATTGGCTGCAAATGTTGGGTTGATGTTGGTTTCGTTGTAAATGCGGGTTCGGAAGGTTGAGCATTGCGCAAAGCCGAAGGTGTGGCCACCCGAGAGAGCCGTCATGTCACGTGCATTAAGGCCTTTCGTCATGAACATCGAGATGAGAGTCGAGAGGCTTGAGAATGGAGAGGGGATTTGGCTGTTTGCTGCACTTAAGCTGGCTGTTCTTGCATCTCTCCTGCCTAGTGGCACTGTCCATGTTGGTCCTCCAAGCTATGACAAATATACATTTTATTAGGGTTAATCTTAAGATTATCTATTTATAAAAATTGTACGCTAGAAGAGTTCTAACGGCTTAAGCATTTGAAGTAGTTCAAATGTCACTATTGCCTATTTTCGAAAATTGAGCGTATATCCATAAAAAGTGAATTTAGGCATGGAAATCAAGAGGCGTGTTCAATACAACATACCAAGCCAACCCCATCTTTTGCGGCGAGGGCTAGAATATCTGCACAAGATACCGTTGCATTGCAGGCAGCTTCGACTTGAGTTTTGATGGTGTCTATCAATTCAAAACCGCGTACTGAATTTCGGTTTGGATTTGCATTCTTTTCACCGGTGAATGTCGTAGTGTCGTCCAACAGTATGGATCCATCACATCCCTAAATTATATGCACAAGAGACATATACGTAAATATATATATATAGTATTTTCTTTCAAGAAAAGCAAGAAGAGAAACATTTTTGACATGTTTAGTATACTCAACTCGACTAAAGAAGAGAGATATATAAGATATTTATCTATATCTTGTCCAATCATATGTCATGTTACGAACACACCATATTCTCATGGAAAACTATAGAGAATGTACGGTTTCCAACAAAATACGACATAAAATTGAATGACATCTTACATTCACGAAGCAATCGTGGAAGAACAAACGAAGGATCGAAGCACCAATCCTCAATTCATTATTAATAGCAGTCCTCATTGCATTTCTAACAATTGTCTGCACATTTGGGCATGTGGAAGCATAAAAAGTGGGAGAAAGCTGTGCATTTGTAAAGCCAAAAACCAGTACAAAAACAAATGGGATAATCCAAAAATTTCTAAAGGAAGCCATTAAAGATGAATAGAAGAAATCTTAAGCTAATTATATGATGAATACATGCATGTATTGTGTGTGCTTATATAGGCATGCAATGTAGAGAAATAGTGTGTGTACATAACGCAAAATTCAAACTTTTCTGCGATCAAACGCGTTTAGATGAAGAACTTTTGTAAAGGGAGTTTAGCATAGAAACAAAAGATGATGAAAAAAGGCAAAAAAATGAGAGAGACATATGAGAGTTTGACTTTATGATCTTTAGAGTCATTGCATGCATGCAAGAAACGAACAAAAAAGATAATGATTTGTTGGGTTCATATTCAAAGTAGTGCCCACCAACTTGTTCTTATTTTTTGGCTGCATTTCCATATTTTGTGAAGGTAGAAGATAAACTCGAGGAGTTGAGTTGACTATTTATCTACTAGTAAAATAATTTTTATACACTAGAATTGGGAGCTTGCACCATGGGTTTTCAAATTTATTGTTCGAGCAATAAGTTGCCATCTACTCTTTCAAAAGAGCAAATTGGTTCCCAATCTTTCGATATAATTGTGTTATCTATCCCTAACGACCAAAACTATCCTAACCTCTTACGAGGTATATATGTTTTCCAACTTCAGTTTGGATAAAAGGTTTGAAAAGAGACATGATTTTTGACATTTATGTGACGATTTAATGAATCTATGAACGATTTTCATCATTAGGACTTAAAAGTCTGTCTCTTTACCATTTGCATCTTCCTCTTTTAGAAAGCCTACATCCATTCTTATGGATTTGCATTCTTCTTATTTCAAGTGGAAAGTCTCTTCCATAAAGACCTCTTTCTTTTTTTCTCTCGCGCATTTCACATTTTATGAAGGAAGAGGATCACTTTGATCTCTTGTTTAAGAGAAATAAGTAACTTACAAGAAATTGAAAGAAATAGATCCTCTTTGATTTTGAAATCCTTATATACAACATGATCATACCCGAACAAGCATAATATTTAATTGAATTGTGCCACTCTCTACTTGGGGGTTCTTACCTTATATATGATCACGAGCTTATATTTTCAAATTTTATCTTAACTTAATAGAAAGGAAAATAGTAAGAGATGAAATTTTTTTATCTCGTTTATAAGGGCCTTATCTCAAAATTTTCCACGACTCTATACGTCTCCAACATGATCACTGTAGTAAGCGTCTGATACTGCTCTACTAAAAGGATTCCTGTTTGGCTGATAGGTAGTGTAACTGGTATTTTTGTAACTATAATTAACGTTTGTAGATTGATTTGCACTTTTGTAAAGATTGGAGACCAATTTACCATTCCTTAATAGATTGGGGACCAATATTGCAATGTTCCTATGAATTGTATATACTCTTGATATTGACTAGTTCATCCGCAGGTTACATATATAAAATTATTAAGATACTGTGACAAGCCAATTATTAAGATCATTATTCAACTCTTCCACCGTCAAACTTCTTTGAATTTTTGGCAAAGCGGATACAACTTGGTTGAAGTTGAAAATTTGAATGTCATTTCAATCTTTTTCAATATCGAATTTCGAAAAATAAGTCGAGATATTTGCCAATTTTTGCGCAGCTAGATCTTCTCATTTTTTTTGTGAAAACATTCTTTAGAAGTGATTTTTATTTAACTCACTGTATAGAAGTGTAGAAATTTTAACTTTGCGAAACCTATACGGATTCTAATTGGACCGACGTAACCATATTTTTCGACATGTGCTGTGAGGCTGATGGACCCAACACTTTTTTATTATCTTCTGTTTTTTGTTACATTTTCTAGAGTCTTGAGCACGAAATTTGCGAGTAATGTTATTTGTACGTAATTGTAATTGTGTTTTAAAAAAATGAAAAAATTTCAACAAAAATCTTAGCTGGAAAATTGAATTTGAAAGAGACCTATTCAATAGTCAGCTCTACAGTTTCATTTTCCTTTTGTTTTCTGGAAGACGGAGACTTTGTATTAAGAATTTCCAAAGAAACTTGAAAAAAAAAAAGATTAAAATATACTTTTAGATGTAAAAGAAATCAGTATCCAATTTCAATTCAAACAAGTGTCCTCTACCAGTTCTACACTAAATTTTTAACCCATCGAAACATCAACAGCAAATGGAAAACAAGAGCCAATATGCCGATATGTAAAGATTATTAGGTAGGCAACCCTGAATTCGTTCATAAGAGGAACCGTGAAGTTACGACTGAGCATTTCAAATTCGTAAGAAAACTATAATACTTGATTAGGCGTCGAAAGAATATACCTTCAATAATACACAACAATACATATTCGAACGAGGCATTAGCCTCGGTTGAGTAAAGCCCCCAAAACGGCATAACTAAATAATTGTTTAGCTAACAATGGTTATATTCAATCTGTATATCCCAAAAATGCAGTAATATTCTTCACTACAAAGCCTATTAGAAGGATCTAAGTTCTCGCTATAAACTAGTCAGCACTTCTACGGTAAGTTAGCTTAACAAGCACATACAGAAAATAAGGTCCTAGCCTATAGGACACTGCATAGCTTGAAAACTAGGGCTGGTACATGGCTTCGAAGGCAGTTTGACTTTGAGATGTTTCACCAAACGTACAAACGACTGCACCACATCTGCCATTAGTGGCCGGTAATCAGCCTCCGGTTGTACGCACATAGCAGCAATTGCAGCAACTTGTATAACCTCCTTCATCGAGTATTGACCCTCGAGGGCTGAGGCCATTATATCTATAACCTTTTCTCTATCCATGAGCTGGAGAAAGGCATAGCGATAGAGATCATTAAACCTATAGTGAAATAATATCATACTAGTTGATGTGGCACAGCCGCAAAAATTAACAATAAACGTACCTACGACACGAGAACATCTTCCCCTTGAGGCCTCTTCATATTGACAGGAACCCTGCCAGTAAGCAACTCCAGGAGGACGACTCCATAACTGTACACATCTGATTTCTTGGTAAAATGCCCAGTTGATGCATACCTGAAGAAACGTAAAATTCAATTTGAGAAGTGTAACGAAATTATCGTGTAAAAATACTAGTGCAAGCCGATATTACTTTTGAAAAAGAATGACAGCTTACTTGGGTGCGACATATTTCGGGTGCCCAATACTTGAGTTAAAACATGGCCACTAGCTTTCTCAAAACCAAGTTTTGCCAATCCGAAGTCGGAAATTTTGGCAAGTAAATTTCTATCCAAATGGATGTTACTGCTTTCAAAATCTCTACGATTTACTGGAGTGTAAGTTTTATGCCCTAAATCCAATCGATTTAGATTGTATATACTTTTAATATGTTTAATGTATTTATTTTGGCAAGATATATTATTTATTTGAATTACTATTATGATAATTTATATTAAATAATAGTCCAAGAGTTGTGATTGTGAAATACAAATTAAAATATGATTGATTTTTAAATCATGTGGTCGTAAGTAATAACGAGATATGGATTATTATTACGAATAGATCATCACATGTGACATTTCTTACTTATGAAGTAAGTAGCGAATCTCACAATCTAAAGTGTGGCGACATTTAAATGAACACGTATATATTTTGTTACAGAACAAAATATTGAAGACCCGTTGGGAAGATTCCACATGAATAACTATGTGAGTGTCAGTGGTTAATCTCTAATATTCAGTAATAGAATTGATCATTTAACTTGAGATTATCATAGTGGCTTATATAAGGGCAGTGATGATATTGGATGTTGCTCTACAATGGGTCTCTAATACAGCATCGTTCAGATGTATTAAGAATCATATGGAGATTGTGAATGATCAATAGATGATTCGTCACTCTTAAATAGTAAGATATTATGATCTACATTTCATTCATTTAAGTTGATAATGAAATCATTAGCCAATATATACTCATAAGTCGAAAATTTTCAACTTACATTGATTTAATAGTGGGATGAAAGATATGATCTATAATTGAGGTTAACACATCCATATCTCGTAATTGAATGGACAATTGACAAAATGATTATTGTTTCACAGTAAATAAACAAGTTTAGTTTTGTCATACCACGTAACATTTCCCATCACATGTATTGCCCTAACAGATTGCTAAATGTTAATCTGGAACAACATATGTGAATCACTGTGATATTTTAATTTATCGATTTTGATTAGATCAAAAATAATAATTTAGGTTGTTAGACATCGTGGTCGGAGAACTAATGGGTCGCATATAAAAGGAGAACTAGAAGCATGAGACTAACCATTAATTAATTAACAAGTGTTTGAGAATTAATTAATTGGATTGCTTGTTAATATGTACGAATTAATTAATTGGATTAATTAATTTATGGACCGAATTTAATTAATTGGATTAATTAAATATTAAACCGAGTTAATTTTAAGAGACGCGCTTAGCCCACTTGAATTTTTATTAATAGACTGGTAGGGTTCGAAAATTCATAACACAACATTATTATTAAAAGAAAACCATAGTTCTCTTAATCTTGTTCCTTATGTAAATTTTCATTGGAGGCTAAACAATTGAACAGTTGTGGATTGCAAATCAAAACAGCTCTTCAAGGAACTCATCAAAAGAATAATTCTTTATCAATCACAGTTTCTCTCTAAGCACTAAGAAGATCCACGGTGGAAATTGAAAATTGTTTAAATTCCGCTGTGCATGTTAAGTAAATTCTCAACATGGAGTACTAACATGTTCGTGGAGATACTCCAAACCTTTAGCTGCCTCCAAAGCTATTCTGAGCCAAGTGCCCCAGTCCAGATTCGACAGAATTTTATTAGAAACTGAGTTTTAACGAAAAATGTGATTTATAGGGGATCAATTGACTGAGTTAATTCAATGCAGCAGATCTGAATAATCAGAAAGAAAATGTACGCAGTTTAACACCTTAAATGACTGATTATAGTTTTGCATGCCAGGATGGTCGAAAAAAGCAATTCAGCATCAGATATGGGGATCATTCCTCAGTGCAGACGAAAATAATTTGACAAGAAATAGAAGCATGAGAAAGTCGATGACATCCCAATGAAGAAATTCGAGATGAGAAAACAAATAGGAAGTTCAATGGAAGAAGGGGCTAAAAAACCTACAATAACCTGCAAAGCATTTACTTTGAATCGTTCAAATATTATATACGCAAGTAATATTGTAATTGGCGGATCAAAGTGCCATATGCAAGATTATTTGAAGTAAATGCAGCTTCAAACAAAATCCATAAACAAATAAAACACATACCACTAATGAGACACAAATGTTCCTGCAGACCACCATTGCCATGAACTCATAGACCAGCAAGTTATGGTTGCTTTCTGAACAGTAGCCAATCATCGAGAGCAAATATGGCGACCGCATACGACCCAATAAATCCACCTACAATTTTTAATACACTATCAACAATCAGTGAGAAAATTTAATAGAAAACTAAGAAACATATATGCACTCATAAACAAAGTTCAAGAAATATAAATTCAACATGGAAGACAGAGACAGGGACCTCCACTTTAAATTCTTCGTCTCCTTGTTTTCCAGCCTTATTCATCAACTTAACAGCAACCTTCCTCTCATCCGTGAGAACTTCCCGATAGACTAGCCCAAATGCACCATGTTCAATCACATTAGACTTTCTGAAACCGCCAGTGTCCGATTGCAGCTGCTTGAAGGTAAAAACTTGAAGTCCCCTATCAGTTGCAACTTGAATATTTGCAAAATCTCCTTTCTCCTCGTAATTAACCCCTTTCAAATGTACAGGGATATAAAAATTCACAAATCAATAATAAGAAAACAATCAACAAATCCTACATCAAAAACAAAAATTTAGTTGCCTTTGCCCATAATGAGGGATAATCAAATTAACAGGTCCGATTTTCGAATTTATTGATCACTTTCCCCTTTTTGACGCATGTTAGGCAAGGTGTTAATAAACTGGGATAAATAAGTAGTGAAGAAGTGGGTAGTAGCAATGAGGAGCATAATCACGAAAATTTCTCACTTTCACATGGCATGAAAAAGGTCTATCATCCATGGCGTCCAAATCACACCGAAAGAGAAAAAGAAAATCAAGAGATTTGCCTAAAATATCAGTATTTATGTCTTCAAATTTTCAAGAAAATGAAGAAATGAACCCAAAAGTGACAGTGGCACAACAAATAGCAGAGAGAGAAGATAATAATTTAGTTTCTAAAACACCGGTTGAACAAGATGAAGCATAAGAAGATGAAATTTCTCCAGCATTAGACAAAAAATTTGTTAAGAGCCAAAAGTGAAGAAAATTCAAATTATGAAAAAAAATATAAAGAAAGGCTCCAATGGATTCTCTGTCTGCTACTACTGCTTTATATATTTATTGTTTATCTTGTCAATGATCTTATTATCAAGACGTTCACAATAGAGAAGTGAAGATCTTGATAGCAAGACCGTTAACAAGAGAAACAAGAAATCTATAAAGCCGGCAACAGTGGACATGGAATCCATTGGAGCCCATTTTCATGTTTTTCAAAATATGATTTTCTTCAATTTTGGGCTCATAACAGATTCATTGTCTAATACTAGAGGAACTTCATTTTCTTATGTTCCATCTTGTTCAACTAGTGCTTTAGAAACATAACATCATAGTGTTTGCCACTGCCGCTTTTAGAGTTCATATATTCATTTTCTTCAATATATGAAGACATTGATACAGATTTTTTTGGGCAAATATCTTGATTTCCTTTCCCTTTCGATGCGATTTGAGTGCCTGGATGATAGTCCTATTCATGCTCTTAAACCCAGCAAAATGCATCTCAACATTTAACCATGTTACAGCAAATCCTCCATCTTCCCCAAAAGACCTACATTCAAAAACAAAAACAAAAACATTCAGTGGCTTTAGCCCTTAATAAGCCTAATTTACAAGCCTGAAATGCGGGAAAATCAAATTACTAGCACATTTTATTTCCTGGTACGATTTAAGTTTTCTCATACATTTTTAACCTTTTCAACCCCCTACAATTTTTTCTTTAGCCACCAAAGAAAAAGGTTACTGAAGGTAAGGACTACAATGCAAATTTCCTACCTTTTCATTCACTTGAATCCATCAAAATGCATTTTCAACATATTAGAACAGATCCTCAATCTTCCCAAAAGAACTACATCAAACACTAACATTCAGCTGATTTAACCCGTAATAAGCCTAATTTACGAGCCTGTAATGGGGGGAAATCAAATTAACAGTAAATTCCATTACGTGGTCTGGTTTTTGACTTATTGTTCATTTCTGCCCTTATACACACCCCCACAATATTTCTTTAGCCGCCAAACAAAATGGTAATGAAGGCAAGGACCACAATGAAAATTTCCCACCTTCTCATTCTTTTATACCCATCAAAATGCATTTTTAACATTTTTTTCCATTTTATAAAAAATAAAAACACCCATTTATTCAGCATCTGCGTTAGATTAATCACTATAAAACCTATTACTATTATCAGAATCTCAAGATCTATATCAATAAATTAAACAGTTCATATTCAAATAATCGAACATTTGATTAAAAATAGCAAAAGTTAATAACTTTTTTGGGGAATTTTGAACCGCTTGGAGACTTTATATCTAAGATAACAATAGTAGCTAAATGCTACTATCAAAGAAGAAATGACGACAAATGGAAAAACTAGGATGGTCACCATTGCCACTTGCTCTTTCTTCTTGAAATCATCATTTCCTACTTCCATTATCACAAAAATGACCATGAAATAGAAGTAATTTTTGTGCGTTTTTCGGGTAGTGAAATGAGGATGTTGAGTCTTGAGGGCAAGATATAGTGTTTGGACGTTTGAAGTGACACTGCAGAGCAGTGTTTTCTCTCTCCTCTGATTCTTTGTCGTATTGGGTAAAAACGTTGATGGTCACTATACTTTGGGCATAGTTTCACAATGGTCACCTTACTTTTTAAAATATTCAAATTTCGTCAGTAAATTAATATGTTACTCATTATTTCACAGAATTGTAAGTGTGGTGTATTCTCCTCTTTTATCTTAGGTTTTTTTTTTTTTTTTTTCCTAAACCACTTGCATAATTTTGTCATGTCTTTAGCCTCTACCATGTTGACAGCAATGTAATCAACATTGCCACCTACTTTGATTGTCGTGCTCTGCATTCGTCATAGACATAATAAACACTATATCTCCTTTTACTTATCTCATAATGACCTCTGTCGATTTCTTAATATTCTGATCAACTAAGGCATTAATTTATTGTGGCATTTGGTTAAATTCAATAATGAAGCAATACTTTGAATGCCCTATAAAATAAAGAGAACAACTACAAATTATCTCCTTTTAATGAGATTGAATAGTGTTGGAATGATGTTATTAGGGATGATTTGCAATTGTGACATGCTATTATTCATATGTAGGGAGTAATTTTGAATTGCTTGACATTCGGGTCTAGAATCAGTTCAAAAAAATTGGTCACTCGCATCCCTCCAACCCTATTTTTATAATAGGTTAGAATCCATCAAATTAACGAAAATTCACATCAGAAAATAGTATAAACAAAAATGCAAATCTATAGAAAAAAAATTACACGGTGCTTAAAAAATTAACTCGAGAAAATGCCTTGTCAGATTTTCGTTAAGCCACCTAGAAACTTGTGTTAAATAATAAATGACAAATAAACTATGTGATTTAACTTAAGAGTATTATAGAAAATAAAGTGACTATTTTGAAACAAAATGAGATTCATCAACCAATATGAAAACTCTGTCAAAGTACAGTGACCAGTTGTTTTTACCCATTTTATACTTGCATTTCAATTCTTTTACATGTTAGTACCTAAATATATAGCTTCAAATTTGTATCTAATATTAATTTTCAGTATTTGTGTGTAAATTATAGAGGTGGTCAAGACCCGTGGACTGACTCTAAACTGCAGTTATTTACTACTTTTAAAAAATAAAAAACAAAAAATCATCGAGATAGAACGTTTGACTCTCCCTCCAATACTCAAGGTCTTAATTCTTCTTTGGAGTTTCAATGCCTTGAAACTCCAAAGAAGATTTTCTTGAAAATTGTATTTTATAATGATTATCTATAAAAAGTCAAATATCTATTGTATTTTGCCTTGAAACTTTTCAAATTCTTTGAAAGTTGAAACTCTTCAAATGGAAATTTAATATTTGTTGAATATTCGATATTCATTAAATAATTGTATGTGAAATTGTATATTTTATTATATGTGCAATATATAGACAAAAAAAAAATTTGTTAATTCTAACTCGGGCTGGATTGTCCCAATTTTTAAACAGGTCAATGGGTAATTTGGGCTCTCTAAATTTCTAATCTTGGATCGTTAATCGTGATGTGCGGATCTCAATGTGGCTACGAGTCATGTCTACTAATAATAACATAAATATTACAAAATATAAAATCGTTCTTGATCTCTCAACTCAATCCTCAACACAGTTCTCCTTATTCTCCTACTTTTAAGTAACAATAGTTCCACTTCTTGTAAATCTTGTTGGAGTTGAATCTATTCTAGGCAGTGTTTGGGAATTTCCTCATCGGATCACAATATTTCATTCTTCATGAGAAAAAAAAAAACGCACACTTCTGTGAAGTGCTAAAAGGTAGATGAGACCATACCCTTTCGTCACTTTTCTAGTCAAAGTGATATGTTGTTCAATTTTGTGCCCGATTTTATTTAGAATGATCATTTAATCCCTGTTTGGTTTAGCTAAAAAGGTTAATAAAAATTTAAGTACACATTAAAAATTAATTTTAATCACATTTCATGAAACTCGAAAATTTTATCAAACTTTTCAACCACATTTCATAACTTTTATCAAAATTTACTAAAAAAAAATGATTTTCAGCGAAACCAAACAAGTGCTTAATGTAAGATCAAGAATGTGAAAAATCAAAGCCTACAAAGTGGTAATTATTTTGTTCAATTAATTGGCAGAGTAATCTATGGGGATCCTTGCATTATTGTAGGACTGAAGTCGAACTAGGTACAACAAAAGATTCAGTTAACAATTGAATACAAGCTTAGAACACTATTGCACCTGTAATCTGTTGTAGCGGTCGGCAGCCATCGATAATGATTGTATGGAAATAGGGAAGGATCGACCCATCTGCACGAAAAATCAAATTACTGAATTAGAAAGGAGTGGTGACTTTAAGCAAAAAGATCGAAACCATCGAAATAAGCTGCAATTTTATAGACTACAAAGGCAATAAGGATTAAAGAGACGTGTGAAGAACAACTAATACTTAATGAGGGCAACAACAAAGTGAATTAATGTCTACATTTAACCTCTGTTCCAAACAATCTTCAGCCAGTTTCTTATAAAGCAAATATTACGTAGTAAGCAAAAGAACGAAAAAGCCTCCTTTCAGAAGCAACCTGGTGAAACATTATTCGACTGTATATGCGGCAAACATAAGATATGAACTTTTTTCAACCCAATTGCAGAAACATTTCAAGAAACGCCTTTGATGGTTTCCATTAGAGGAATAAAAAGTTAAGAAACCTTATAAAAGGAGGTAATGAATATACTTACTATCAGTTTTTAGTGTGTGGCTTCCGTGTCATGAAATACTAAAGGAAAAAGACTTAAAAAAACATTGCAATGTTTAATTGTATTGTTATAACCAATTAACACAAGATTTATGAGCTCACCGTACTGCAAATATGGAAAGAGTCGACATACCCAGCATATTTGGAACCTGCAAATAAGGCAAGTAAAAAATTGTCTGAGAACCAGAAAAAACCAAGACATCACTTGGCGAAAACATATCATACATTTGATTTTTGTTCTCTTAATGTAAATAATGAAATGATGATATATCAGATTTTTCTACCTTCAACAGAGTTTGATAAGTCCTACTTCTAACTTAAGTTAATATCTGTGTCTATAACCAATATATTTTCTTCACCTATCCTGGTAAGAATATCTCCAAGAGATTTTCTACTTACACGACGCTCTCTAGATAGAGAGTAGACATTCCATCAAATATTCTGCTTTTTCCTAGATACTCGAGTTCATATACCCATGGATTCGTTGTTTGTTATTGGCTCCATATAATTCATAAAACACTAGTCAATGTTTAAAGATAAGTTCCAAGCTATGATGCTCAAACTCGGATATCGATATCGGGTACGGGTACATATCTCATTGTCAAATGTTTTATTTTCTGAAATGTAGAATACAATATGGGTAAAAGGGATCCAAATTTCTGACACGGGTACGTGGATACTCCTTTCACACTTCAATTTTCAATTTCCCATAAATTCACATGTAAAAAATTAAATAATAATTGAGAGACAAATTATTAAAAGATAGAATATGTCGCTTAAAATCAATTAGAAATTTATACTAAAAGTCTAAAACACCAAAAAAGCATAAATTTACATGACAAAAGTACAAAATTAAAATAAAATAAGAAATAACATTATTAATTACAACTGTCATACCCGCTTGAAAATTGAAGGATCCGCTACATATATATAATACTCATACATGTTATCTCGACACGAGTATGCGTATCGGAATGTCAAGTCCGAGCATCACAGGTTCCAAAAGACTATTTTAAAATTTTAAAATAGAGAGTGAATTTGGCTCTTCAAGTTTAGAGAATTAAACTCATTCTCTATTCTTAATTTAAAATAATTGCTTTTAATAATCTACAAATTTTAATACTCTACTATTTAAAGTATTCAAGTCATATTTGAATTGATTTGACCATTGAGGAAAAATCAATAAATGTTCATTGAAAAAACATAATGAAAAGTCAAAATAGAAAACATTGTTACATCTCTAAATAAAAAGATGCTCTGTTATGCATGAAATGCTCTTTATAAATAAAGAATAGTCGAACCGAACAATATTGAGAAACCAATCCAATAAATGATTCTTTTTTGAATCGTGAGTCTCTTGAAAATGCTCTAACTTACTTGTAATTCACACCAGAAGTTCCACCTAGCGATGTCAAATAAGCACGGACGGCCCGGGCACGATCGGAAAAAGCCTGAGCCAGGCCCGCTCGTGGCTTGGTGGCATCGAGCCCCGGCTCGGGCCGAGCTCCATTTTTGGGGGTCGGCTCGAGCCCGAGTTAGCACGGGCTTGTCACCGGCCTGTCTCACGGGCGGGGTGGGGCTTTTTTTTCTTTTTTGATTTTTTTTAAGTTAAGAAGTTTTTTTTATATATTAATATTTAATTATTATTTATAATACGTATAAATTGCACAAATTTTAAATACATTATAAAAAATTATAGATTTATAATGAATTTAAAAAAAGAACGAGCGGCTCGGCCTGCTAAGGCTCGAGCCAATAGCTCGGACCGAGCCTCATTTTTTTTGCCATGGTTATTACTCGGCTAGACTTCGGTCCAAGAAAGTTCGAACGTATTTTGCTCGAGTCGAGCCAGAGTTTTGAGTTTCGGCTCGTTGATATGGCTAGTTCCACCATTGTGTTTCGAGGACTCGAACCTCTTTGACATTTCATTTCCGTGTTTTATTAACCACATAACTTTTATGTACCTATGTTGTACAGTTAGATTCTTCAAGGATTCTCTTACAATCCTTGAGCTATGCAATCAATAAAATCTTATGTATTGAACTTTTGGGACTTGTTTATTGAAATGTGTATTCCCTAACACCAAATCATAAGTCAGCCATTTCAAAGTCCAAAATAGCGTTAATTTCTTCATTTAATCCTTAAAAGCCAAAATTTCTTTGTATTTCCATTAGAAGAAAACGTAATTTTATTAACTATATAAACAAATCTACTAACACTAAGAGAATTATAAAATATTCTAATCATCAAATAAAATAAAGTCAACTCAATATATTTTTACAACTACGGATGATTATGAACAAAGGAATGCCCTTAAGCTCATTATCAATAGTAATCCATGAGGATGATAAGAACTTAGATCCATTACCATATAAACTCAGTATGTTCTTGCTCTTTATATATCATATTGTTTCTTCATATCATTATCACCTGAAAATAGTTCAAACCTCAATTCCACATGATCTTGCTTTTACTTCCACTAAAGTCATTTAGTCCAAAATATCGATCTCCACATGAAAAAGCCCTCTTTTTGGATGACCCATGCTTTCTGAATTATTTGTACACATCATGCACACCATGGAGGGGAAAGGAAGAAGTAGACATCTTTTGAACTATTTCACACAAGTACTAATTTGTCCATGAGATGCTCCTTGCATATTTTTCTCCGCTTACTGTCATATATCCTCCAACGAAGATGTTATCTTGACTAGTGAGTACTTGAATCAACCCATCCATACATGTCTTTTAAAGATTGTTGCACTGTTGCCTTAATCCTGTTTGTGGAGCATACCCACTAATAATCAATAAAACTCCAACCAGTTCAAGTTCTATGACTTATTATTTTAAACCTATATCACCAACTATTTCTACCCCATTTCGGCACTTTTCCTTACCTGTGGACCAAAGTTTATATGTGCTCCCTAATCCTTTTGCTTTCTCCTTACCCACTTCACCTCTCGATGTAAGTTGTGTTGACTCTCTTAATATGCATCAAATCCACTATTTCTTGTGATTGTCCTATATCTGTTTCTGTATCCAAGCTCCTACTAGTTTGCCTACTAGATGCGTAATCTTCAGGTGAACTGGTGAAATCTTCTAGGTGTCATGAATATCAATCCACCGAAAGCATGCAAGTATTATGTATGTAGATCTTCACAAGTAGCACTAAAATTTTTGAAGCAATGTCAAAACCTAAACTAAGTTCTTATGGAGTCAAAGGAGCACCACATTAGGCTGGAAAAAGTGTATTAGAAAGATTGAACCAAATAGGGATAAAATAACATGGGGAATTTACTTTAAAGGCAAAATAAATCCTTCTAGAATACGAATTTTCAGACTCCTGCACAACTGGTATCACTAGATACATAATATCTCCAGCCAATCTCATTTTACCCAAATGTGATGAATAATGAAATGGCTTAGACAATATAATCGACTCTACTTACTCTTCTTCAAACCGGCAGGTTTTGCAAGCAAGAGAGCATTCACAAAAGCACCTACATTTTCTCGTAAAGCTTCCTCTGAAAAACTAACCTGCAGAAATATAATTGTTACCAAATACAAGAGTCAGCGATACAAGATGGTAAAATTAAATCAGAAATCAGCATAAAGTACCAAATAACCATACCTTCCCGAGCCCCACATGCACAATTGCAGTTTTGTCTTTCTTAAAAATTATACTTTGTGCTTTTGCATCTTTCACTGTCTTAGATATGTCGTTGGTCACAGTACCTTTCTGCATAATTATAAGATCCTTGTGAGACATTATTGCCACTTTGCCACATCCAGGAACTATGAAATTGATAACATGAGGACACAACTTACCTTAGCATCGGGCATCAATTGCTTCAAATTTTTTGATAACTGTGAAATAGAAATAAGATATGTTGGACAAGTAAATGCTAACAGCACAATGTGGGATTTTAAGTTTACAACACCTTTTTCACGTGTTCCATCATGGAAGGGGTAGCAACACATTTATCAAAATTTATCTTGACTTCACCTGCACGTTTTTGGAATTGAACTGTTAATCTAAGTTTATTGCTTCACAAAACTGATAATTATACAATTTTTTTGTCAAGATATTGGAAAAATAAACAGTAAGCTCGATTTTACAACCTAAACAAGTACCACTGAAAACTGTTATAGACAACCAACTCCTGCTTTCATTAATACTTCTAATGAAGTCCTATATTCTTATAGAAATATAAGACATTCCATTTTATCCTTTAAGATCAAAAGTTCAATTTCACAAACTATTAGTTTTTATTTTTTATTAGTTTTTGAGAACTTTTATTTTTTATCTTATTATGGTTTGATCCTTTTAAACAGCTAACAATATCAAACATTAAAATGATCAAATCAGTAACCAACAGACATTCTAGTAACAGCAAGATAAAATATTAAGTTATTAGAGTCAAAAAAGAAAAAATTCCAACTAATGAATTTTAACCTTTTGAGCTGTAGATATGACTTTGATTTCCATTATCCTCTCAACTATCTGTACACTGGGTAGATTTCCTCAATCTTGAACTAAGAGTAGATCAAAATATTTCCAAGTAACTTTGAATAAACAGGTGAAATTATAGTCAATGATTGAAAAGTGATGTAAATAATTAATTTAACAAAATAAAAATGGGTAAAAAATGAAGAAGGTGGTTTTTTTTAGTAGTCAGTTCTTTAGAAATCTTTTTCAATAGTACAATTTCATTGACTTAGAAAGCTATTAAAAGAACTTAATTTCCCTTGTGCAAATATGGATCATATGCAAATTGATTAAAGTTTCTGAGAAGCTATTATTCACTTTGATTTTTAACATCACGATAAGTACCCTTTGTAGCAAATCCAATGCCCATTTTTTAACATCATATTTGTTTATATCTTCCTCTCCCCTCTCAATTGCCACTGTAGGCCTCCATCTCACTCCGCAGGTAGATAACCAAAGCTACCCTTCTCTTGTCTCTCATCCCCTCCCATCCTATCAATGTACTGGGAGAATGAATAAACAAGCTATTAACATTTTAGATTGCTAAATAATGTTTTTTTAAAGGAGACTAATTAGTGGAAGATGACTGAAATGAAAATGATAACTTACTTAAGTGTTTTTTCATTTTTACTTATTTGTTTGTTCATTTACTTACTTTGGGGAAAGGATATAAAATGGAGCAACAGAAATATAGAGTTTGCTTAAGAGGCCACTTATCAACACAGTATAATCAAGAGAGTAATAAATCACCACTTCGTATATTCTCCACAAGCTCTGGGCCGCCAACAATATCAGCTCCAGCATCGCGGGCTTCATCTGCAGCAGCTCCTTCAGCAAAGACAGCCACCCGATATGTCTGCCAAAGGATTCCATTTATGAGATAAAAGAACTAGAACAATAAGATCATAGCTGAACCTGTAAAGAACCACTTATACCTTTCCAAACCCATGCGGGAGACAAACAAAACCACTGAGTTTCTGCATTTCAACAAGCAGAAAAGAAGAAAAAGATAAATCCTCTTAAAGCGTAATAGGTTGAAATCTTATAGCAAAAACTGGTTTCTCATTACAACAACAAGCCAGGGAAGATAGTGTCAAATTAATTTAATCTAGTAAGAAAAAGAAGCTATATATATCAAGGAATTAAAATATGGTGAAATAAAGATATGTTTTTATTGTTAAGAGTAAACCAAGTCACTAAACAAAGAAGCTTGTTTCTTTGTCTCGCATCATGAGCTCTTAATAAGCAATATGGATATGCCTGCAAGCACTCTAGTGAGGTGAGTACCAGAAATCAGGTCCTGTCTTCAGTCCACATATCAATGGACTAAAGATTCTGGACAACTAAGTCATACATTGTATCTTAAGCAATCATCTTAGGCATTATTCTACACTGACAAGTAGCACCAATTTAAATCACTTTAGATAACAGCCGCAAACCAAATAATCTCCAATGCTTTATCCTCTACCACAAATCATTAAGATTATAATCAGACCTCAACCTACGAAAAAGCAGCAAGTGGCCATTGTTCCTTGTAAGTTATGATGGCTGAGATCAATTACGACTAGGATTTTCTGGTCAGGGTGAACCAATACGGGAGTTCATATTCAAATTAAAAAAATAAATGAGCGCAGCACCCTTAAATCCTGCCTATCATAACTCACAAGTAGATTATATAGTAGTATAAGACTGCAAAATAATGAAATAGACAAGTGAAATCTAAATTTTAAAAAATATATTCATACTAAATCAACCCATCAAAATGCATTTTCACTTTCGAGAGTTAGCTTTAGGATCATTGCTCCCCAGGTAATCCTCTAGTTCACTGCAAGTTTTTTCATTTTTGTTTCTAACAGAGAGAATTTCTTAACTCCCTCGGACCAGATTGGTTTATAGAAACTTGCTTTTAAACATCTTTCACTTATCCTTCAGTCCATATTTTGTCCTACCAATTTTCATCAAACAACACATTGTATGTGCAAAGTGTTTTCCCAACAAGAGTAACTCGAAAAGAAAGGTACCATATAAAGAAAAGATCACTACAGGGTTCAATTTATCATAAAAAAGTTTGTTTAGTACAAAGAGGAAAACTAAACCATATATAATCCTTCATCCAGGATCGAATATTATCACTTTTTTGTTCAGGACATCCACAAATATGATGCTTCATTTTTTAAATGGCTATTGACTTTTCAAAGTACCCTTCTTTTGACGTGACTGACAAGTATTCTCCAGCAGTAGTTTTGGGGGTGAAAGTGATAAGTTAATCAGCAACCTCTTCTCCACTTTCACCTCAAATTATGTGCTAATTCCTCCTTGATGCTGGATAGAAAATTCCCCTTCTTTCTTTTGATTTATCCAGGGTGATTAAACTACTTTTTGGAAATTGAGATGGAAGAGACAACAGGACAGAGATAAAGAAACAAAAATAAATCAACTTCACCATACCATATTTTGTTTCCACATATAATAATCCAACCTACCCTCGTGATCTCTTGTGAATATTTAGAAATATGATATTAAGGGTACATTTGAAGCTAGCCACGAGATTAGGAAAGGAAAAAGGATCACATACCAGATCAGTTCGACGTAATTCAGGTGTCATTTTTACATGTGCTTCCAAAGTTTCATCAAAATTTCTCTTCTTATCACCCTGTAAGAATACTAAAACCATAAGAAAGAAAAAGACAGTTATCATGTGGAAAAGTTTTTATCTTTTTGGGTTGTCGGTTGGGAGTCGAGAATCGTGAAAGTAAAATCATCTTAGGTAACATATATCGGATCCCCAGAACTAACTTAATCCATCATTAGCATCCTAAGATCCCTTTTTATAACTGATATAGTGCACAAGAACCTTAACAATTCAAATACCAAAAATATGAATCCAATACTAACTTCGAGAGTTTTATCAAACTAAACAATAAAAAGAGCACTAAAAACGAACCTTAATGGCACGAATAGCCTCCTTTAGATCATAAATCACCTTTCGTTTCTTCTTACTATTAGTATCGTTATTCTCCACCTTAATCAGGGTCGGGAACGCAACATTATCGTCCTCCTGTTCCTCACCCAATACCCTTCTCCTTGTCATTATGGCGTTCCATCTCTCGTCATCAATCCTCCTCCTCTCCCTCTCCAATTCGCCACTCTCATTTTTACTACCCTCCTCCTCATCTTTCACACGGTCCTCAGGCAGTGGGGCAACCCTGGACGGATACGAAACCGGGGAAATCACCGGGGCGTCCTTGATGTACCGCATTTCATCCCGGGTCCACGTCCGGGTACCCTGGTCAGCTTGAGGTGGGATTTGTTCAGGTGGAGATTCGGGTTGGGATTGGGACTGGGTTTCTTGTGAAGGAGGGGGTTGGGTTCTAGTTGGGTAGGAAACGGGTTGTATGGGGAGGGGTTTACGGAAGTTGGGATTGGCATCTGGGTCGGGTTCTGCGGAGAAGAGGCGGCGGAGAAGGAGGGAAGAAAGGTGGTGCGGCAGGTTTGTTTTGGAGAAGTAGTGACGTTGTGTTTGAGAGAAGAGGTGCTTGAAAGCTGCCATTGTTGTGTGTAAAGCTTGGAAATGGAGAAGCAGAGAGAAACAAGGTTTAAGGGTTTTTCTGATAAAATATTAAACCAAAATCAAATTTCCATTTTTTTTTTTTTTTAATGTTATTTGATGAAAGAAAATGGGATTTTTGAAAAGTTGGTTTTTAAACTTCCATTTTATCTTTCGTAATTTGAAAAAAATTTAAACAAAAAAGCTACTTTTTGTTACTCATAAAATTGTAGATTTCTTGTTCCGACACTCCAACAAACTCATTGCATTAAGAAGTCGTCACGAATAGAAGACAATCAATTTACTTGTGAACAATTGGGACAATAGCCTAGTGGCAATGGGTCAAGCCGCGTCACGAGCTCAGCTCGCATTAAGAAGTCGTCACGAAAAGAAGACAATCAATCTACTTGTGAACAATTGGGACAATAGCCTAGTGGCAATAGGCCAAGCTCGTTACTCGCGGCCTCGCGGGTCGAGCTTGGCCTGATCGTGAGCTCGTGGCTCATGGGCCGAGCCGAGCTTCAGCTTATGAACTCGTCATTTTTTATTTATTCATTTATTTTAATAAGATAAGTCTTAAAAAACCTAGATTTGAATGATCCCACGAGCAGCTCGTCAAAAAACGAGTCAAGCGGGCTCGACCCGCCTAGCGAGCCGGCCTACTTGGCTCGTGCTCGTCTTTTGACAAGCTAGAGCGGCTCATGACTCATTTTTTACTAGCCGAGCGGTCGACTTGACCGCTCGGTTGCCACCCCTAGACAATAATAATGAAAGAAGCAAGATTGTAGGTTACTTTGTTTCCATACAGAACAAAATAACATGAACCACATCCCACTTCCAAAGAAGAGATATAATACGTTAAATGAGTAAAGTAACTAAAGATGAGAGCCCATGTATTTTTACATGGCACACACTGTCAAACCCTCACATTGAATCTCTTCACGTGTATTGCTCAATTCCTCACAAAAAAGAGACCCTTCCTTTAAGCAAATGGCCTAAACAACGTGGGATTAAGGCTTAGCATAAAGCTCATGCACGACTCAAGACAATTTGGGTCTTTTTTCAGGCATTGGGAATGATTTTTGAGTTAAGATTATCCAACGCGAAATTTTTGGTCTAGGCTCAGGTTGTAAAAAATGAATCGGCAACTCGAACCAAGTAGAACCAATTCGATCAGTTTGTGTCGATTTTTGAACCATTCGATTTGGTTTTCCCAATCCGAATTATCGATTTGGTGGTCGGTTAACCCAAACCCCACTTATGTCCACCCCTACCTCAGAGTTTAGGATGATTTATTTATCATTTGGCCTTGAAGGTGTTGTTTGTAATTATACCAAAACGTGCATGAATTATATTCTATGACGTACCTTTTCATAAGCATGATATCAAACATAATTTTGACGAACCAGGAATGCATGAAGACAAAATAAGAAGATGTTTCTTCAATTCAAGCATTTTAATTTTTCAAGATTTTCTCGAAATCGAAATAAAAGTTAGCATTTTTACAAAATCGGAATAAAAGTTAAAAGACTCTGACACAAAAAAAGATGAAAAGCAAATCAAATGATTTGATCGAGGTAAGAGTTGAACTTTTTCTCATTAAGTTGAATTTGCCCCGTAAAAGTGCTAACATTTTTCGGTAATCATCTCCCAATATATAATGACCACAACTCACAATAAGAGCACTTCAAATTACATAGACCAACGAACTTGAAAGTATTTTGATGCAAACCAAACAATGAATATGATATGGAAATTAATCTAGCTTTCCAAGGGATCATATTTAGAGAATATGAGGGGTTGTGGTCGAAGAGACACACTCCAAACTCAGCATATTTTCATGAAGGGATGCAACCTTTCAGGTCGCTCGCTAGTTACCTAGTTTGGTGCTCGAGTGCTCAAAGCAATAAGACCGTCCCTTACTGCACGCTATGATGCTACTCGAGTGGCGATATTATATACAAAAATCTCATTTTTTTCCTTCTAATTTTGGACAACAATTTTTTTCATCCAAATTGATTTTGAGATTCTAAATATACTAGGATCATCTACTCAACGAATAAAACAAGTTGGTTTATTCATTTTCATGATTTGACCATATTGAACCTTTCGAATATTTTGCCAAAGTTGATACAAAATCAATTTTTATTAGTATTATTTAACCAATAATTAACCAATTTCAACAATTTCCCATATAAATGGAAACTATTAAATATGCAAATGACAATGCAGACATTAGTAGATAGATAAGCAGAAAGACATCGCATCATGAGAGGTAGCTTCTGACTTTGAACATGCCTAAGTGAAATATTATCGAATTTATTTGGCTGATTGGCGAACGTAATATCTTGAATCATTCAGTCGTTGATGTAAACCAAGACAATAGTATTCACACATTGTCTTCCCTTTCTCATGATTGTCTTCATATTGGTCATAAACCACTCTCAGGTTTCATAAGTGTTTTAAAAAGTTTAGGCCTCAATAATACTCATAGAAGCGACCTCACTTCATACTTACATAAGTGACCTCCTACTGAGAGTATTCCGTCTTAATCAAGTTATAAGAATTATTAAAAATATATCTTAACCTTTAACATTTTGCATAAAGCACTTTGATTATCATAAGAATAGTAGGAATTATTTTTGAAGTGTTTCATGAAATCTTCGTAACTTAGTTGTCCTATTAAACTAAGGTCTTGGGATCTCCAATCAACAAGGTTGAGTTACCATTAAAAAATTGTAGGCTTTAATCTCATTCCATTTGATATGAAGTATACTTGAGTAAACATATTCTTAGTGAATCCACGAGAATACACCATTAGAGATCAATTGCTCCATGACATACATTTCAAGATATAACATTTTGACATACTCTATATCATATTAAATATAGCTAGCAATCACAATAATTTATTTAATAGATACAAATAGTCACCAACTATGAAATCGTGCCATAAAGGCATCAAGCTTCATGCTTTTATCTAGCTATTCCTTATTCAATTCGTAATATATTTGGAGGATTTATAGACAACTTTATTAGTGGATTTTGAAATATTTGATAATAGGTACATCATTTAACCATTATCAATTACAGTGCACTTCAACTTATAAATATTCCCAAAATATTCTAATACCATTGCAGCACATCCAATACAAATGCAATAATCAATTTTCCAATAAAATTCACCTTTAGGACGCTTCATCTTTGTGAATAATCCTTATTAGTATGAGGGTTTTCTACCTTCTCACAATCATAGACTTCTTTCTATGGCTTATAAGGTATTCAGAACTTGTGTAATAAATCAAATGGATCGTTGTTCATCTCAGTATCAATATTATTTACAACTATCTTCGAAAACAATTGGCCTCCCTTTGACAATCTATAATTAACCGTTTGAGGTTTGTTTATTCAAGGATTTCAACTGTCTCAATTTGCATTCTCTCGTAAGAACAAATTTCTTTTTAAGAAGAATTACACAATCTTTGCAATCCATTGTTCTTATCCTTTACAAATGTAATGTCATTTTACAACCATCATCCTAAAGGATATCCGGCACCACCACCAACTATAGGCACCATCTATGCCTTATAGAAAATATTTCATGTATCCAATAATTGGGCAAGCAAATTTCACTCGATTTAAGTATCATATTAATTTGCCATCAAAATTTATCTACAGACTTGACCCATCAAACTAGGCCATTTAGACCGAAAGGTCTGTCCGAAATCCAAACATACGTTTTGTAAAGAGACGTGAAAATAATCATAAGGCGTTTTGTTAAAGTTTATAATCTTTACGTGAATGCATGTAAAAACAGAAGTCATGCATTGTTATTTATCAAAAAAAAAAAAAAAGTAGATGAATACATAACCATTAATTGCCACCAATATGAAAATGTAAAGCGCAGTATAAAATGCACAAAAAAAAAAAAAATTCATCTTAAGATTGTTTTTTGTAATTATACAAATTATATTCCATAACATACCTTTTCGTAAGCAAGAAATCAAACATAATTTCAACTTATGTGGAATACGTTCAAACGAAATGAGAAGTGATTTCTTCAATTCACCCATTTTCAATTTTTGAATTCAAGATTCTCCTTAAATCGAAATAAAAGTTCTCATTTCTACTAAATCAAAATAAAAAGTTAAAAGACTTTGACACTAGAAATGATGAAACTCAAATCAAATGATTTGATTAAAACAAGAGTTGAACTCTCTCCTTAAGACAAATTTGCTCCTCAACAATATTGATAACAGTTTTCAGCAATCATCTCTCAAAATATAAAAATTACATCTCGCGATTTGAGCACTCCAAATTACGTAGACCAACGAACTTGGAACGAAATTTTCTCTATTCCACACCATGATTTTTTATACAAGAAAACAATAATTTTTAAGTGTTTCGATGCAAACAAACAATGAATATGATAAATTAATCTAGCTTTCCAAGGGG
>CAIGRB010029207.1:0-15369 GCA_903798255.1 Fraxinus quadrangulata | reverse complement strand
ATTTAATTTAAGGATTCTACTATACTATATGAGTTGAATTAATTATTTAAAATGATTTTGAAATATTAAAAAAAATTTATTTAATAATATTAAAAACAATACTTTCATCAATATTCAATGAACTTGGACCATCATATTTTCCGGCCCTTGTGCAATGTACTAAAATACTATGATTCCCTAAGTTCATCATTTTTTTGCGGCCCTTGTGCAATCTACTAAAATACAAGAATTCTTAATAGGGCTAATTTCATTTTCGGTCAATAAATTTTGAGTAAAATAATAAACGAGGCTTCCAACTATAATTTGTATCATTTTGAACTTCAATTTACTTTCAACCAGTCACTCCATTATCCATCATCGTTAAACTTAGCCCCATGTTTGTGGGGGCTAAAATCAGATTTTTAGTATATTTTGATAGAAGTTGATGAAATGTGTTGTTGAAAAATTGTGGGACCCATAAAATATGTGACTGAAATGAATTATTAACTTTGAATTATATTAAAATTTAAATTTTAATCGACACTAAACATAGACTATAACATACCAAACAGGGACTCAATGTTGTAGTCCTATGTGAATATTAAAAAACTGAAAGCAATTGATGTGTATTACATTTCTAGGTAATATATCATGTCAACTAATCATGATATAGTTGTAAAGTTTGAAAATAAGTAAAAAATCAATGAAAATAAGTCATGTAAAGTACTCATAGATCTATTAGACTCAATTTCAACATGTTTCACCCATGGCATTATTGGTGTAATATTTACAGAGAAAAATGGGGGTAGCGGAGCATTGGGATGTAAATTAGTTTTATCAATAAAATTTATTGATGACCCCGTATTCCATTATTATGGATAAACATCAATGATAGAATTTTGAGAATAACATAAAATTGGCAACAAATTTTTATCACATACGACTGTTTTCGTCAATAAGTGAATATAAAATAATATCACTTTGTGACGCTTTTGAAGCGTAAGACAAACAAGAAAACTTAAATAATATCATTTTCCAAGTTAATGTCTTGGGATTATGTTTACATGAGAGAAGGATGAAAAAAAAAATAAACAAATGAATATTGATGTTCAAAACTTTTTCTTTGCATATTTGGACATTTATACTACATCTTAATTTCCACAATAATTTCAATCCAAATACCAATAGATTAATGAGTGTAACTTAAGATTGAGCCCCAAATTAATGACTAAAGGAAAACAAAACTTGAAAGAAAAAAGAAGGTAAATTGTAGTTCAAAGTAAGGGATAAGCAAATCTAGCCGAAATAAGTGCTTGAGAAAAATAGAGAATGAAAATCACTATGTATGTTTTTGGTTTTAAGGACTTCATTATAGGTTTTAGGTCCAATTTAATAAAAGCAAAACTTCATTTGTATAGTATTTTCTTGTATAGGTGCGTTCAACTTGACCATCCGATATATATATATATAATTACATGGTTTCTTAAGTTTTGTCTAATCTTATTTGATAGCTTAACTAAGTGAGTATGCAACTCAACCATGGAATTGATTACACGTCTAGTGTTACCAATTTTGTCGAATATTAATCAATAAAACATACGACTCAACCATGGAGTTGATTACATGTCTAGATTTTTAAGTATTGTCTAGTCACAATTGGCACGTTAACTCTCTAACATGCATCTCGATTTTAGATTCATATAGTTTCTTAAAGTTTGTTCATGCTAATCTATCCGTTAACGTTGTCTCATTTTCATATTGAATAAATACATATTATAATTCTCTTTCTCGTGCATGATTATCACAATTCTTATTCTTTTTTATTTTTAATTACGAGACAAAGGAATAAAAAGTCGTAAACAATATAGCTATGTTCAGAAGGTAAAACACAATTCTCGTTCAAGAAACATCACGAATCACAAGATCAAAAGTAAAAATTGGAATCTCCCTTGTTCAAATTATATCAAAGGCGAAAAAAAGCGTGTTTAATATAGGCAACACTATTCATTTCGCACCGTTAAAAAAATAATAATAAATAAATAAACGACGTAAATCAATAAGAAGCCATTTGTCATATTTTTCACTTTTGAATTAAAATTAAACAATGGCATTTTGGTAACTCTATTTCTTATCAAGGGTGAATATATTAGGCGGTCAAACACTGTCATTGAGAATCCTCCGAGCTTCTCCGGAGCCCCCAAAACCTTAATATATACATAAAATCTGTACGTACAACGCGATTGATCTTCGTAAATTTCTCAAAATCCTCAAGTAATCACCTGCTCGAAAGGTAGAATTCTCTCTACTTCTTCTCTATACATACACCTGTTTGTCTATGCATGTGAATTCTTGTTTTTTCCTAATAATTTCCTGTTCAAGTTTCGATTTTTTCATTCTATATCTGTTGAATTCAGGTGACGGATATGTAGATATAAATCTGAATTAATTTATCATAATAATTAAGACCCTTCTTTTTTGTTGTATTGAATTTATGAAGTTCACATTTTTTTTTTTCACGATCGATTCAATTTTTATAGTTTTTTTTTTTGAATTATACATTTTTCTTAGTGTTTTTGTGATATTAAATCTGTCAGGCCTCTCATAGATTAAATCCAATTTCCGGTATTTCTTATTTCATCAGTTTTGAACTGTTTAACAGGTGTTGCTGGTGAAAGAAAAAGGATGAATGGTAGTTCCCATATGAATGCATAATTTTTGTTCCAGTTTGCAAATTTATAATTCAGTTAGTGCCCCAGCTGTTTTTATTTGCATTTTTGTGTGAGTTTGACGCTGTTAAGATTGAGGGTCTTCTTCAATTAGAGGACCCTACAGATTGGGATCATAGCATTTGAGGTAACGGTTTCTGGGGGGTTTGTCGGTTGGGTTTTCTATAAAAATGCCAGCTGTACAGAAGCTTTATAATGCGTGTAAAGCATCTCTTTCGCCGAATGGACCTGTGTCAGAAGAGGCTCTCGACAAAGTTCGCAATCTATTAGGTAAAAAGAGAATAAATATTTGTCTTGTCGTTTATTTTTCATATCACATTTTTAATCACGATTCCTCCTAAATGTTTAAATGAGATTGTCGTATTAAATTAAATGACTGTTTTATGCTGAATAAACATATTTAATGTGTGATCTATCAGCACAAGCATTATATGAGTTGGTTATGCATTTGCCACTTGCCAATTTCAGTTGATGAATATGGGAATATAACTGGATTGTGTTTGGTAAACGAGAATAACTTGTAACTTTTATGTTATTCACTAGAGCTGCAGTGTTTTTTTCTTTTATCAATAATGGAATTATATTTCATGCTTCCTGAATACATCGATGGACACAGGAGTTCAGATTACATGAAATATGTATATCTAGTATTTATTTGAATTCCCCCTGATTTATTTGTGTAAATTTACATTACTTTTAATATTGGCTGATTAGATCTCCTCTCGTCTATGTAAAGGAAATGTAATGATTGTGTTGATGTAAAATCTAATATAACCGTGGTGAAAGGGAGATAATTGTGGCAGGTGATGATCCCATTGCCGACAGGTGAGTTCTGCTCGTGTAAAATGACAGCCGTGTCTCCAGCGCTATATAGCTGCCATGTGCACGATCATGGTGATATGACAGTAGTGGATAATGTTCTGCTTTAGATATTTTCTATGTAAACTTTGGATATGCCCGTAGATTTTATATTGGGCTAGGTTTTACAAGCACTAGAGTTTGACTCCTTAGTAATTCCTCTCAGTCTATAAAACAAAGAGGATGGTGTTCATTTTTCAAATTAACTTATGAACCTCTCGATTTAATGTTTCCTTGCCTTTTAGGTCGTCATTATAGCAATGGTCACCTTTGGTTGGGATTCTGATTGGATGAGTAATAGTTTCACTTTGGCTCATTGACCAGCTCAAGTATTGGTGTAGTTATTTACGAGAATTATGTTGGTTTGATATAGTCCGTGTCTTTCAGCATTCAAAACAAAGTTTTTCTAAGTTAAATGCTGAAATTGAACTCTATTGTGTCTATAGTGTTCTTGCAGTAATCTCTGTAACTCTTCCAACATCTTCACGGGCTCTTTAATGTGCATATGCACATTATTTTTTTCCATCCTTAAATAAAACTTTTAATAGATTTATTCTTGCATCCTTGAGTACAATTTCACTAGAATTTCATATGCCAATTTAGAAGCTTGGGTTAGCGGCTTATCCAAATTTTTAGTGTTCAATTATTTTAGTAGCTAGTACTTGCGGGATCTAGGTAAATATAGTATATGATTACCAATAATTCTACTATTAGATATCAGAATTATTCACCACTATGCATTGCACCACCTCAGTTGTACATCCTAAATGCACTGAGAATTTGGACTTTGATTAGGGCTTTATTAGCGTTATTCTCAGTCATGACTTGCTATTTGTTCAAGATTTTTCACTTCACTTTCTTCAAATCTTGTTCATTATCTAGAGAGATGCAATATTTGTTTCTTTATGTCAAATTTATGAAGGACGTAATGTGCTTGCATGGAAGAAATATTTTTCAACATGGTCAAGGGAAGTTATGAATAATGTTGTATGATATGGCTAGCTGCTGCTTTCCATGTTTGGTCTCTTTTTCAGTTAAGAATAATAGCTTGTAGGAAGTGGGAACAGAACATTGAATTGAGACCATTCTGTGTCATCTTCAGGGTTGTTATGAGTTTCTCAATATTGGGCATTCCTTTGACAAGATTGAACTTCATTTTTCTTGTTACTTTTTATTGTCATGTGCTGTTAAACCTTTTTGTAATTCCTCAAATTGTGCACGGTATCTTCATTTCTGAATCTGATCATGTTAGTCCAATAACAAGGAAAAACATAGCTTCATGCTGTGTTGGAGTACTAAAAAACATTGCAAAGAGCCCACTTTAGGATTATGGTGTTAAAATATATAGAGATTCTAGGAGTGAATGCTTGCCAGCCTTGGATGTTTTAATTCAATTGGTTTTTAGTGTTCTTCCAGGGATAGTGACAAATGACAATTATAGAAGAAATGGCTGTAAGAGTGGTTTAAGAAGACCTCCAACTTGATAGGCTGTGGATAAGTATTATGTGTACGTATGGACATATTTGTATGCTTGTACATATCACAGAGTGGGCACGAACTTGATAGGCTATGGATAATATGATGTGTGTACATTTTGTACATTAAAACAAATAGTATCCATTGTGCAGAATCTGTTCGGCATGACATGGATATATATTGCTATCGGGAACATATTCAGGTGACATATATGGCACCTGTATATGCTTGTGCATATGACAAGGTGAAAGCTGATTTGCTAGCTACATTGTTTTACTAGTTAAAAAATTGTTCTACAAATTGCCCAGCTCTATTTATATACTTTGCATAGACCTTGGGATTTAAGCTCTGTATACTGGCTAGCTCCGTAAGAGAAATTTTTTCAACAATTTCCATGAAATCTGAACTACTTTTATCATGATACTCAGCAAACTGGAATGGATAAGAGGTATTGTTTTCATGGCTATGATTTATTCTATTGATTTCCTTTATGTAATGGGTTTAATTTTCTGCTTCAGAAGGCAAAAAAATGGCACTACAGAAACATGGGAATGTATTGTTTTTGGAAAGGATTAAGGAATATTATTTTCTATTCCATAGATCTTCCTTTTGATTCTCTGTGTAAATTGATTAAAGAAAAAATCATCACTTTCACCCTCTAGTGCTCTCATCATTTAATGGGTTACATTCTTACTTTGTCAAAGATACTTTGAAATGATTGAGCAAGCTTTGGTAGGAGAAAACCTTTGGATTCCAAGATATTCTTGCTGAAATACAAGATATTCCATGATGGGTAGTAGGAGACTCTGCTGGGAAGCTGATCTAGGGTAGAGAAGTATTTTTGTCAAAATAACTTAAGCTCACAACCTTGCTACAAGGGATGCAATTCTGTTTGGATCTATTAGAAGTTTTTCATTAAATTATGTGGTGAAGAAATACCTCTAATGTCTGTTTAGAGCACTCTAATTTTTTGAACACAAATGTGATCTAATAAAATGTAGTTACATTATGTATAACAAAGGACAAAAGCATAGGAAAAGTAATTAATGTGTGTGTGTGCGCGCACTATAGAAACAAGAAACGAACTTTACACGATTTTTATTTTTCTTTATGGATTTCCATTGGATCATGAGTATTTGTGATATGTAGTGCATCGTTGTAGTTTTATGATAAAAATCTGACTGATGCTGCACTCAGCTACATAATCACATTTGAGTCTCATACTATTTGTCCAGAATCTCCGATTATCGTCCTAACAGAAAATGTGTCAAGGCAATATTGGAAGTCCATATGTTCAATACTATTTAAGTTTTATGAAGTGAATTCTTGGAAAGAAGATTCGGGCTGTGCTTCTTACTGGCTGCTGCTATTCATGCACATTTTTGACCACCTAGTTTTGGCAGAAGTCTGTATCTAATATGTTCCCCTTCATTTATCGTGAAATATTTAGTTAAAGGCCACATTATCTATGCATATTGCTTTACCATTTTACACCTTTTGTTTGTTTGTGATTGTCTGACATTCTTATTCTGATTTCAATATTCAGTCCTTGATTTGCTAGCAATATTGCCTGTTAACATTGTATTTTCTTTTGGTCTCAGACAAAATCAAGCCTTCTGATGTAGGTCTTGAGCAAGAAGCACAACTAGTTCGTGGGTGGAAAGGTTCCTTGAATGAATGCAATGGTGGGGGCCTTCGATCACTGCCGCCAATCAAATACCTGCACCTGCATGAATGTGATAGCTTCTCTGTAAGTATCTTATCATTGGTTCATCAACCTTTTATTTTGTTTTCTATTTTAGATTTGTTTATAATTTTTGCTTGCCGTCAACATGATTTGTTTTTGGTGGTGGTTTATGCTTAATTTTTGTTTTTGAAACTATACAATCATATAATTGAGAAAAAAATATTTCCTGCAGATGGGAATATTTTGCATGCCACCTTCCTCTATCCTTCCTCTTCACAATCATCCTGGGATGACAGTGTTCAGTAAGCTGGTATATGGTTCATTACATGTAAAATCCTACGATTGGATTGACATACCTGGGCCTTCTGACCCATCTCAAGGTGATTTGTTTCAGTCAGATACTTTCCTTTTATTCAGTTATGGTGCTGCTCCTAAATGTTCTATGTGGAAGAGCTTGAATTAAACAAAGTGAAGCGTTATTTGGAATTCAACATAGCAAACCATCTTTAAAAAGGATTACTGCTTCTTAGTTTTTAAGATGTATTGGTGTATTATTTCTTCTTCGTGTTTGAGGTGAATTTGCCTAATCTAGAGTTCTCTATATTCTTGTCTCCAACACTCTGTCTAACATAGGTACGAGCTTTGTGAGTGGTTTTCAAGGATATTGGGTAGCTTTAGCTATTGTCCAAATTCATGTTTCTGAAGGTAGTAATCTTCCCTGTGTTGTCTTGGTTGGTGCTATCCACTCAGATGATTCTAGGCTTGTAGATTATGCCATGAATGGCTGCGAAGATGATATCATGCATCTTTGTTTTCTAAAAAAAAGGAATTAGTCAGATGTGGTGGTGGTAACGTGTGTGGTGGCTGTAATACCACATCCTAATGAGAATTATTTAAGCTGTATATAAGAATTTGGGCTAGGTGCCTGTGGGCTAGGAAAAAAAATCCGCGGTGGAAAATAATGTGGTTATTATTAAAATGAAACATTAAGTCTAGGTTGTGTACAAGAATCTCAATGTACTTTTTCCTGGTCGAAACACCATATGTCTTCTCATGGCTATTTGTTCTCTTGAAGAGTAACTCTCTCTTTTCCTAAATATATTTCAAGTTTGTTAGCATTAATTTCATTAGATTTCTGGTATGGGATTTGAGCAGTTGCATTACTCTTAAGTTGCAATTCAATCTATACTCCATGGGTTCTCTCTCTCTCTCTCTCTCTCTCCCTAAAGATAAATGCATTCTTGATATATTAATTTTCTATATTTGGAATAAAGTGCCTCATTACATTGACTATGTTTGGCCCCCATTCTTTTTAAAATTCATTTTTCCAAAACTCATTTTCAACCACACATTCTCCCATAAAATAATTTTACACGCAAACTCAAAACTTTTTCTTATTTTTTAACAAGACTATTCCAAATGCATTTTGGCCCAAAAATGGGGCTCAAACGGGAGCATTGTTACATTGAACTTCACTTCTAAAATATTAGTTGCCGATATGTTGTGTGTCCTAGTTGAGAGCTGCAAGTTGCCTTTTTATTGCCTGGTTCTTCCCTTCTGCTAATGCTTGCTGGTCGCTGGTAATAGGAAAGTAATAACTTGAGGCTTTTTTTCCATTTTTCCCCTTCCAGTTTTCGCATTAAAAAACAGAAATTCAAAAAGTTTTGCAAGGGGATATGGCCATGTAAAGAGAATCAAATAAATATTTGTTTTTAATATTAAGAATCGAAGAAACATGTTGAAGTTATCTGAGGTCTGGGGATTTTTCACCCTTAGAAACTTATTTGGGTAGTTTTTTTCGAGCACAGTTGTGAAGGTCTTCATCCAGCAATCTATTAAGTTGTATAATGCGTGAAACTCAATTTATGAAGACGTTACATATATGCATGATTGGACTCTGCAGGGCGTAACTCTATATTTTTGCATATGGAAGAAAAACGTCATCATCTTATTCTTCTTGACATTTGCATTGTTTATTAAATTTACTTTATTTTTTTCAGCAGCCCGGCCTGCAAAGGTGGTTAAAGATCGTGATATGACTGCTCCTTGTGAGGCAACAATTCTCTATCCAACTAGTGGAGGTAACATCCACTGTTTCAAAGCGATCACTCCTTGTGCTATCTTTGACATTCTTTCTCCACCATACTCTTCTGAGGATGGACGACACTGCACGTATTTTAGAAGGTCACCTACAGAAAATCTACCCGGTAACAACTCTATTTTTCATCAACTAAGATTTGGGGCCTGTTTGGGATAGCTTCCTCTAAAGCTCTTTTAACTAAACATGCCCAAAGCAACTTCTTAGTCTCAGAAGTAGCTTTTGACATTTCAAAATCTCTACGAAACAGGCTTAGTCATTTATTACTTTTAGACTAAAGAGTTAACTTATCTTGCTCTTTTCATTCTCTCTCAAGATACTCTCGAGTTGGACGGAGTGACGATATCTGAAGTTGCCTGGTTAGAAGAGTTTCAGCCTCCTGATGACTTCGTGGTTAGGAGAGGGCAATACAAGGGTCGTGTTATCAAAACTTGAGATGATTTTTGATGTTATTCATATGCATTGATGCCTTGATTGGGGAGTTTATTTAGTTTAATTGAAGTTTCAACTTATGCGACAATAATTTTTGCTGACTGCAGAAATTAGACTTTGAAATGTATATATTGATGCATTAGATATTATTTTCGCGACCTCAACCTAAAATAGTAAAACTTGAGCTGAAATATGGACGTGGTGACGCCTTTACATGGTTCGTTTCTTGTATTTTAGCCGGTTTCTCTTTTCCCATGTTCGTCTCATTTGCTATCGACTTGCCATGACTTGTTGCAGCATCAATGTTTCATTGCCTCGTACTATGTTTGCCATTGTGGACCTGAAGGATATTCAAGAAATCAGTCCATCCACATTGTTCAAAATGGTAAAAACTTAAGATGAAATTGGAATGACAGTTGTTGAACATTTGTTCATCTTAAACCTCCCTAGAAATTTATTACTATATGCATTCTGATACAACCTTAACAATCTTTATGATTTATCTCGGAATATTTCAATTCGTATCATATAAGTTGTTGCTTCTCTGATATCTTTCGTTTCAAATTTCTTAAAAGAGATTTTGCTTTTAGTCTCTTGTGATAGACCAAGATCATTAGCAATAAGCAATAGATCACCAACACACGAAGTCAAGAATATAATCTTTACTTCCACTAATCTTTGGATATATAACTTTGTCAACAGCGTAATCCTTAATCCAAAGGAAGTGATGGTATCGTTGAACTTAAGATACCATTATTTGAAATCTTGTTTAGGTTCGTATATTATTTCTCAAGCTTACACACCATGTATTCCTTTTCTTTAATGGAAAAATCATCATGGTGGTGCATATTAACCATTTCCTATAAATTCTCATTTAAAAATGCAATTTTGACGTTCATTTGATGTTATTCTTAGTCATAATGAGCTACCATGTTATGATAATTTTAAACATGTGATTTTTAAAGATTGGCGAAGATGTCTCCTTATAATCAATGACATTCTTTTACGTGAAACATTTGGCGACGCATAATCAGACTTAAAAGATCCATTTACAGCCAACTCTTTTGGATCCATCAGGTAATTCAATGAGACCAAGGACTTTATTTTGATTTGAAAATTTCAACTCTTCTTCGATAGCACCTATCCATTTAGCAGAATTCAAACATTCAATGACTCGTGAAAATAAAACTGGATCTTCATCAATTTTTTAAGTAAAATTCAGATTCTTGTAGGTAAATCACATAATCATCAGGGATATTAGGTCTTCGTTCTTAGAAATACCCATAAATATGAAGAAATTATTGCTAAATAATGGTTACTTGTCGTATAAATTTGCTACAAAAACTAAAGGTAGCATACAACCATTTTCGTCAAGATTTTTAATATATAGTTGATACCACATCGTTGGAGATCATTAACTTAATAAATGTAATTCCTGTTTAATCTTTAAAATTTTAAATGAAGAGCTAATTACATAATCCATAATAAATAAAAGTATCACCGCGATTTTCATTTTACGGCGCCGCATAGTAACTATGGAGAAGGTAAGTTTTGGTATGACGGGCCAACAAAGCCATTATATCAGCTTGGTAGACGATAGGTGATTAAATGTGATACAGTATTGAAATTTTAATCTAATTGAAGTTCTCTAACTCAATTAAGACAAATTAAGATTTAGCGACCTAATTGAAATTTCGCTGGAAGTTCAGTGACCGCATATGAGATTTAGACAGTTCATTTTTAACGGGTAGTGGTGTCAATAGAGTCGAGTGGCTCGTCAGCTCGGCCGCTCGGCTCGTAAAAAACGAGCCACAAGTGACAAGCCTGAGCACGAGCCAAGCAGACCGGCTCGTTTTTGACAAGCCGCTCTGGCTCGTTTTGGACAAGCGGTTCGTCCTTTTTTTTTTTTTAATGTATTTATCGGGTTTGTATATATAGAGGATTATAATTGAAATGTTTGAAGTGGAGAAGATGGTTTCGTTTTCAACTGGTAGTTGGAGTGGGTGCAAGGTCCTGCTTTATGGATGGACGGAGTTGAAACGGTTTCTTTAGTGTGGTAGGTAACTGTCAAACAGTGGAGTCTACTAATTGGCATCGTTAAGATATTTAGACGACTACGACTTGACCCTAATTACGACTTAAAACAAATAAACCTTGACAAAGATAGACCTCAAACAAATTTTTTTCTTACATAATAATCATACTTATTGGAATAATACGAATCTCACCACTAATTAAACTAGTTTTGTTGGTATTTTGTACTAAACTAAGATTTGAGCAGAAAAGTTGAAATATGTTATCCAATTTTTACTGTAAATTTGTTGTTCATCCAATTAATTAATGACACATCAATTTTAAATTAATATATAATTTTAAATTTAACCCTCATTAACTTCATTATTAATCTACCAAATTGATGACATGTTAATTTACAATGACATGTCTATAATTAATTGGATGAACATAAAAATTGGATAGTAGATCTCAACTCTGAGTAGAGACGGGTGGTGATTAACCCTGTAACAATTATATTTTGCTTTCTCAAAATTCCTTCGCCCCAAATCCTTGAAGAATTAGTTTAACTACTCAAAGGGAAATAAAAGTTAGTGTAACTACCTAATTTAATGTGTTCAAAGAAAAAAAAAAATCAAATGTTTGACTTGGTTTTTCACGCTCTTTCTTTTAAGTAGAGTTTTGTGTCCTAATTCTTGCCTTTTTCTTCTCGTCCTTTGCTTTTTTAATTCTTAAATGCAAGAATTGACTTGAATGAGTTTTTGGTTATGGAAATTTTATACACGAAAATGAAACCGTCAATGCTGGTGGTAGTCATTAAATTGGCACGCTAGTCTATTAGTAATTATATGACATCATGCGGGCATTTAATGTATCATATTAATGTAGCGTTCGGTGACAATTTTGTATTATTTAAACTCCATACGTTTTGATGCTATAATAGAATTATGGTATACTACTAGAGAATAGGCCTGAGCACTATAACGAACCCCTCAGCATGAAGGAACTTCTCNCCTTTTTTTTTTTTTTGAAAAAAGGTCTAAGTAAGAGAAAAAAAGGCGAGCTCGGCTTAGCTCGCTAACCACGAGCTCGACCCACGAGTAACGAGCCGACCCATTGCCATCTCTATGAACAGGGATGTTAGAGTCTGCTTCATTACAATGTTTTAGCAAGCAAAATCTTGATGCTTTCTATTAATTCGATTTTAATACATGATTAGGCGAACTCAAAATCGGTGTACGGTAACATTACAATAATGTAGTTAAAAGCCAATAGTACAATATACTATGAACTGCTGAATCTTCACTGCATTTCCATTATGTGCTCTTTCCTTTGAAATCAACTGCTTGGACATGACTGTCTTTTGCCAAGTCACCTTTCAGTAATCTTTAATTCGCCGCTAAACATGATACTTGTATCAGATGGCTAGCTTTGTGAACTTTGCAATGAAAAATCCACTGGTAGAAGATGTCAAGGGATCCAAGCGCAAGGTCTTGGAAATTCTTGAGCTCTTACAAGACCAATTTTGGGCAGCATCTATCTCCAGCAACTCTGCAAGATTAAAACGGCAAAATGCACAATATGAATGAAGAAAGTGAAGTTAGTTAACCATCAACCGATGCAACTGAAACTACATAAAAGGGTGTGTGCATGTATATAATAAGCGCCCATCGTGGTGTATTACATGAAATGATGTTATCAAAAATTTTCTTCCGCTTTGGGTATTTGGCACAACAGTCTGAAGGGAGCTGTTTGAGAGCAATAGATTAAGATTCGTCGATGTATGGATTGATGAAGCACCGGGGGGACACCACCAGTTGAACCCTCCTACTAGCAAATACTGTTTTCGAGAAGAAAGATTATGCTGCATAACCTTTAAAAGTGTCAAGAAGGACAAATCAATATGGTGCCCTTGGGCTTTCTATTTAATTGTATCGAAAGGCACAATGAATTGGGATTTCCCTATTGGTACAGGTCATTTTGGGGCAAGCAAATCATATGTGATATCTAGTTGAAAAGACTGCATAGTAATTCCAAAAGAGAGTTTACCACACTATATAGAATTTTTGGTGTAGAATATTAATTTTAGCAACAATTAATGATGAAAAGAAGTGCTAAGGATATTAATAAGAGGTCGGATAAAAAGTATAATACATAACCGTCACTTAAGGACAAGGCGTCTAGACAGAATACTTGGAAGTTTAACTTTTTCATGTTTTTGGAATAGGATGAATAAATGAACAAGAATATGAAGGAGGTGTTGGAGCAACTAAAGGCCTGTAGTCAACAAGACGTGATGGTGGAATGAAGATGTTCGAATTGAAGTTGAAAGAGTGCAACAACCTCCACAATTTTAAGCTAAGAGAAAGCAAGGGTTATAAAGTTAGGGAAGAAAAACAATCGATGTTACTAGTTTCAATCTCATTAAGGATGAAGAGAGTTGGAGAGGTATTTTGTTAATTTTTAAATAAATCTTAGCACGAGCAAAAATGAATTTAACTCAGGGAGAGTAGATATCAGAATTAGGACTGCAAATGAGGGAAGCTGTTAAAAATATGAAACTTTTTAAGGCTTTGGTCCCATGGTATCCCCATTGACATTTGTAAGTGGTCTGAAGAAGTTGGAATCCATTGGTTAACAAATCATTTAACAAAATCATTCCACACGATAAGATGTCAAATGAACGGAGAAAGATATATTATCTCCCATTTATAAGCTCAAGACATCGACTCTGGAAGCTATGTATTTAATATTTATATTCTTGGCTATCAGATTTCCCAACAACCAACTCCAGGGCAAATTGTAATTTCAAATTCACTAAAAGAGAGTTAAAGAAACAGCACGAGATCCTTAAACCTCTGTACACGTACCTGCAGATGAATTTTGTGAAAGGAACTGCTCTACCACATCTTCATTTTGAGCAATGGTTAAACTATTCACATGACAAGAGAAAACACTTGTTAGAATATTTGAAGGAAAAAGAAAAGGCAATGTAACATTCAGGGAACTCCTGTAGAAAGCACCTGCATGTGCTGTAGACAAGAGATCCACCAGCTTTGAGCAATATGAACCCATTGGTTAGGAGTTTTAACTGCAAAAGTAATAAGAAAATTATAGTCTTATTTAGAAGTAGACTAAGAGAAAAATATGGTTGGAAGAAAGGTAAAAGGAGAAGGAAAAATGAAAATAGAAGCCACGAGCAACAATAGCAGCCTTAGCTGATGATTTTCATCAGAATACAAGAAATAACTTTAGTTTATATACCTAAACGGGTTACATGGACTAGCAGGATAGAATTTCCTGTTGCGATTAACATGAAAGAGTATGTATGCAAGTGAAGTACAAGTGTTCAATTTATCAACTAAACTTACATTCATTATTTCAGCAGTCTTCTAAGTAAAGACCCAAAGGAATATAATTAAACTGAAAAGTATAACCCAGTCCACATAAGCAATAGGACAAATTAATGCATCGTGTGGCTCAAGAAAAGCTCACATATTACCTTAACATGAGACTACAACACTGTTTCATAAGGTATGCATGAAATCATATAACCACTACACAACTGCAGTCGGACAAATTATTGCATCGAGTGGCTCATGAAAAGCTCACATATTACCTTAACATGAGACTAAACCCCGGTTTCATAAGGTATACACGAAATCATATAATCACTACACAACTGCAATAGGACAAATTAATGCATCGTGTGGCTCATGAAAAGGTCACATATCACCTTAACATGAGACTAGACCCCCGTTTCATAAGGTATACATGAAATTATTGATGATAAATTGAGAAATAGAGGTATAATGCTTCAGTAGAGATGAATTCGAACAAATCCAATCTTGACCTACTCAAGTCGTCAAGAATGCACAAAAATCACATTGTCTGTGCAAATATCGTTTCAGAGGATGTAATAATTTAATGATAAATTGAGAAAGAGAGGTACAATGCTTAGATAAAGAAAACTAATTGTAGAAAACATCATCTCTGGAAACAAACAGAATTTGAACAAATCCAATCTTTACCTATTTAAGTTGTCAAGAATGAACAACTATCACATTATCTGTTGAAATAACACATAAGAGTGCTTGAAA
>CAIGRB010029199.1:12700-23429 GCA_903798255.1 Fraxinus quadrangulata | reverse complement strand
TTTGAGAGATGTAGATGAATTTGAAATTGGGTTTTTCGATCCCTACGCCGCTTTTCATCCTGTGTCCAGATAGTAGGCATTCTATCAAAGCCAAGCAAGGCTTTCTCCAAATCCATCTGCACCAACACCGCTCACATCTTCACTTGCCATAATGTAAATCTCGTGTTTCTATCGAACAATGAAATGTCATACTTCATTGTCGCCATGCGGAACAATTAATCTTGCATTCTGACACCACTTATTATGAAATGAATCACAAGATAATGACAATAATGAAATAATGAAGAATAAAACAAGAACACAATAATTTACGTGAAACCCAATTCGGGAAAAAACTACGAGCAGAAGAGGACAATCCACTATAATCAATAGGTTTGTGTTACAATATCAAGATTTTAATGTTCTCAATTGAAATCTAAGCTTTCAAGAATGTTTTCTCTTTTATCTTAGTTGTCTTAGTATTACAAGTCGTGACACATATATAGGTAAACCCTAGAGACAAGTTGTAGAAGAATAGGTGTCCAAAACCGCATTAAAAATGAAAACGGGTTTGGACCGGATAAACTTGTCGCTCGAGTGACAGGTGGACGAGAATCGAGCAAGGGACGAGCGACAGTCGATCAACGAAGTCTCAAATTGTTATCCACCAGCTTTGTTCGAGCATCCAGTTAGCGCCAGACTAGTGAAAATGCGGTGACTTTTTTCCTCCGGTTCATAATTTTAATCTCTTAAAAATATTCCAAATTAAACTCCAATACCCACTAGAATTTGGATCAAACCACAACATTTAGGACATGTTTCCATCCTTTGTATATGATTTAAACTATTATAGAACTTCATCTATATTGGGTCGAAATCAACAAGGAGACTGAAGATGCATTAATCATCTAATGAGTGTAATATTGGGATTCAATCATTTGCTATTTTCTTTATACATGATTGACATGAACTCAACATGACAACTAACAATTTTCATTATGTATTTCTATTCGTTCTATTTCACGTCTATCATAACATATCAAATATATTAATGAAAAAAAGAAATATTATTTATAAATAAATACCTAAAAAATGAGCCTTTGCCCATTGAGGAATAAATATAGCGTATTTCTTCTTCTCGAAGTTGAGAGGGATCATCATTCTCTAAAAACTCTATTTTTCTCCAAATTTATTTTTATTCATGCATTCTTTATATAAAATATTTTTTCGTGTAAACTCAAAATATCTTTTTAATTTTTTTAACCTCAAATTCTCCTAAAATATCACTATTACAAATTTATTTCTTTCAAAAAATGAGACTCAAAAATAGCCCTGCTATATTTATTCTCAACGGGCAAAAGGCTAATTTTTGGGTATTTATTTATGAATATATATTTTTTTTGTTTTTCGCTAATGAATTTTGTTCTATATTCATAATAAAACCTATTCTTCACATTGGTTTTTACATGTTTTTGGACTATCATTTTTTTTCTTTTTGAATCATACAGGTATGTGAAAATTATCTCATTCTAGAAGAATTTTGGGATTCTAAAAAGCATCAGATTCTCGAGATCTTAATTGTTGTTTTTGTCCCATGATTTTATTGGGTGGGTCCTTTTATGATGGTTATGTAGTCAAGAATTAAATTATTTAGTGTGCTTTGTGTCACAGCATTTTTTTATGACTCTGATGTTTAAATTTCGCTCGATTAATTTTGAAAAGTAGTTGCCTTTCCTCCTGATTCGTCACTGGATTAATTCGAATGTGGTCATAGCTTATACATACTTGAACCGAACATTCGACGGTTCTTCTTCCTGTGAACCTCTGCTTTCCAACATAAACGTTGGTTAACTTGTTCTGTTGCTCTAAGTGAATTTGGATAGTGTTACCATCACTTATACATTTAGTGGCAAAATCAACTTTCACTACCGTTGCACTCTTCTTCCATTACATTTGCTTACAATCTACATGTTGGAAGTTTGGATTTTTATTAGTTTGTTTGATCAACTTTTGACCAATTATTTTATTGGGTCTTGTTAGTTAGACAACATATTTCTTTGGTCGAGCGTGCTCTACTCTATGAGTAGATTAATATGATATATTTATTTTCTCAAAATCAATTTAAGGTTATGAAAAATTAAGGTAAAAAGATGATCACTTGAAGTTGAAATAAATTGAAATAATAATTAGTGAAAAATTGAAAAAGTGTCAATTCCACATAAGAAAGATAGAATAATATAAACCACTTTATATTGCTCAAGTTTGAGACTTGGATTTGGATCCCAAGAAGTACCAATAGTTTTTGAAGGGAAGAGAATATACATGCTAGTAGGTTAGACCAAAGCCCACAAGCGATTTGCCGCCGCCGTCCGCCCGGCACGAGTCGTGGGTCCAAGCCAAGCTGACATATATTTTTTGGTGAAATAATATTTGATTTATGTTATTTTTTTCTCCTATTTTTCTGTGTCTGACACATGGATTCTTCGGCGGTTGTCGGGTGACGGTTGGCGGTTGACATTCCTATCCAAACGGTTTGTGTCAGTTGGAGACACGACTTTTCGGTTGTTGTGTCTTCTGGATATAATCTTTCAAATTCTATAAATTGGCCCAGATGCTCCGATTTTCATTCACTCCAAAATCAGAATTGATTTTATTCTTTTTTCCTAAATTATTCTTTCGTCCCCTGCATTATTCATAGCTTGCAGTCCAGTCTCGAAAAATAATTTTCGTTCATTTTAGTCGTCCAACTTTTAGAGAGATCAAAAACGTGAGTAGGTTCATCGGGGCTTGTAATTTATGATACTACTGTTACAAGTTGAGGTCATTATATTTTGGAAGATGAGTGTCGGAATACTATCAGCACCAGTGCGGGATATTATCGTCTTAAGGAGAAAGAGTCGAACTCTTGCCTTGACCATAAATATTTTTTTTAGCTTTCATTGTGCACGGCGTTATTCTACTCAAATCATTTCGTGGTGATATTATCACTTGCCAACATCCAACACTACATATGTTGCAATTTATGCTATTATTAATATTTCTATTTTCTTATTTCTTCTACAAACAAATAGCCAATACAAACCATTATCAGTTAAGATCGAATTTGAAGAAATTGCAATCTGAGTGGTCATATGTTGGATGATGATTTAGTCTTCAGCAATTTTTTTTTTTTTTTTTCAATGCAGAAAACTGGTTTATCTCTTCACAAATCAGTTGCACGAGTTACAGAAATTAACACAGAAATGTCATTTATTTCGTTACAAATTAATTGCACGGATTCTATTATGTTGTTTGAAAGCATCTTTCATCCTTAATTACTTCTAGATCTATTCATTCACCCATCTCAATCAACCTTTAATGTACCACCAGACTAGAATTTCGCGGAAAAGAATCCAGAGGCCCGCGTAATGTCTCCAATCCTCTTTAGTCAAAAATTTTCCTTCAATGAATGTGATCTACCCATGGTCACAAGTCCTCATGAAGATAATTGAACTATCGTTTTAATTTTAAGTATGTTTGAAGTTTATTGATAGTGAAAAATTACATTTATTTGAGCCATCAAAAGTGGAAATTTGGAAAACTTTTATCGAATTGATACTTAGTTTTGTTTGTATATTGTTTGTTTTAGGAGAAATCGATTTTGGATAACTTATGGAGAAAAGGAGTGGAAATCGAATGAAAAGGATGAAGAGGTAACAATTATTGAAGATGACTCATGTTTCAAATAGGAACGGACTTAAGCTGAACTAATAGAAAATTTCGTGGAATTTTATACATAATAAAATTGACTAAAGGCTATTTAACCAAAAAGTATAGAGTGTAGGCCTTTTTACCAAGCATTATGATTGACTAGGTGTTTTAAGCAAATCCCCCCACTCCTCACCCTTTTTTTTCTTAATTTTTGGATGCTGACTCATGTCAAGGAATGGTTTATATGATATGTTTGACATATAACACTCAACTCTTTTTAATTTTAAGGCAGATTATCGATGGATCATATTGCACTTCATTTTGAATTTTTGATTACTACCTCCTTTTTTAGAAAATTTGTTTCTTTTTCTTCTATATTAGCTTCAATACTATGCTTTGCCTGCGCCAACTATAAAGTTATTATATACAATTTAGTGCATACATTGTTAGTTTCCCTTTTGATTATGTTTTGTTGTTGTACATAAACTTTTGTTGCGTTTTTTTAATATCGCAAGTGTACGATATCGTAACAAGTAGTAATGTGGACCTTTTGAGTCCGGATTATCGTTCACACGAGGACTATATTTTAGACCTTATTTAAATTTTTCTANCTACTTTTAACTACTTGAAAATATCAAAATTTTGCAAACAGCAGTTGATTGAAGATTCAAATATGGGATAAATATGAAGGCATAACAATTTCATTTATTGATAATCTTAATTCTTAATTTAAGATTCATAACCTAGGATGTGTTTGATTGATATTATTGAGAAAATAATCTATTTTAAATAGTGATATAATGAGAAGTATGTGGTTAAAAATAATGAAAAGTTATTGATGTGATGAAAAATATTATTTTATTGAAAAATGTATAGTTGAAAATAAGTTTTGAAAGAATTTATTTTTAAAGAATGTGTGCCAAACAGAGGCCTAATGTAGTGTTCGATCTAATTCTTCTATTGTAATCAATTTACCAATCTCGACTTTTTATTGAGTCAATTTAACTAATTAAATTCCATAACTCTATGTAAATCAATCTTATTTAAACGAAACACTAGTTCTAAGAATTCATATTATGACAGCAATAATTAGTATAAGTATTTCTACACATTATACTAAATTACCGAATTTTACTATATAGTTTAAATTTCAAACTCACCTCTCGATTCGTAAGAGACTCACATAATCATCAAATTAGTGATCAATTAATTCAATGCATTAAATTCATAGTAAAACTGACACATATAAGAATAAATCACATAAATCTTGAATAGAAAAATAAAGGATCACAAGTCGATTACATTATTTTCCTTAATATAAAAATTAGTTATTCATACTATAAAAATAAAAATACACAAAAGTAAAAAGATATCACAAAAAATTGACGAAACATGAAAGTCCTCGTGGCTGCCGTCTTCTTTTCTTTTTTCTCTTTTTTTCCTCTTTCTTCTCTCTTTTCTTTCTTTCTCTTTTCTCTCTGCCTTTTTTTTCTCTCTTTCCTTTCTGCTGCCTTTTTTTACTTTTCCCACTCCAACTTCTCTGCCTCTCTCCTCTTTCTTCTTCTTTTTTTCTCCTCTTTTTCATCTTGCTTCAGCCGCCGTCTTCTCCACTTTCAACCGCGTTTTGGCTTCCTCTCCCGTCTCTCTCTCTATAATATATATATATATTTCAGTCACATTGAGATCCAATTAAAATTTTCAATACAAATCCATTGAAGCTCATTTAACTATAACTCATTTAATGTGTTATTTCTCTCAAATGTTTCATCCTTGGATGTTGCCATTTTTCGTTTCTTTTACATTCTTTTCTTCCATTTATTAAATATAAAGTTTTACCTACAAAATACAATATTAGGTAGAATTTTATCTAAAAGACAATAAAAATATCATAATTTAGGGTCTCGAATAAGTGTAGAAACTACACTTATCACACCCCACAAACTTGAATCTTTGTTTGTTCTCAAACGAAATTAAAACCTAACAAACTCACAAACACGTAATGTTAATTACCTAATTTGTGGACAATTAATCAAGTAAAGCAACAAGATTTAGTTAGCTAACTTGATTTTTTATTTCTGGATTGAAATCATAATATCAAATCTATGTACAGTTTCAAAATTAGAATACAGAAATTAAAATCCAATTTTTCAATGTAAAATCGACATGTGAGTGTGTGTGAAGAATTAAGTATAACATTATGAATTCATAAATTGTTTCAATTTTCGACCCTCAATGGTTAAATATGTACTTTCATCACTCGTAAGATTTACACACCCTAAAACTTATTATTTTCACTCTTTTACAGTGTGTGAACTAATGTTAGATTTTTTTTTTTTTACTATCCTTACCTTTTTAGTTTGGCAAAATTTCACCAATTACAGTTCAACATTTCAATAAATAAGGATCCTCAATTGTTTCAATCTCTATGACTTAATTATGCTAACAATCTCTTATCAAAAGTCAAATTTTCTTAAACAAGTGTTTGACACTTAACTAAGACATTTGGTGAATCTTCTGTTTCATGCGTCTGTTTTTTTTTTTTTAATTTTTTTATGAATAATTCTGTTCTTTATTTGAAGCTTTCTTTTCCTTAAACTTTTTAAATGACACATCTAACAAACTTTCAACCGATAACTTCCAAGTCAGATGACCATAGGGTACCAGGTTTTAAAGATCCTTGCAGCCTCAATTGCACAAGTCATAAAGGCTACGAAGAGAATTTTTTTAATAAAATATTTTTAATGCCTTGACTAGTGCAGTATCCCTCATTTAACACCTATTCAAGTAAAACGATATCTAACTTGAAATTTTCACTCAATTGCATCCTATTGACCTTAGACAATCCATACAAAATTTTTAATTTCACACATGAAATCGCTATTTATCTCAACATTTTTCTACAACAGTGAAATCCTCCCAAACTAATCTAAATTTGGTCCAAAAATATCGAATTTGGTGATTTTGAGTTTAACATCCATAGTCAACTATCTCAACGTATCCAATTATGAAATCAACTCATTTCTTTAACTTAATTCATGTGCTCAATATATATCAACTTTCACATGGAAAAACAAAAATTAATCTAAACATGTAACTTATTCACCATTCATATATCAATTCATAATTCAATATATTCGTCATTTCCAACCAACCCAATTAACTAACACAAGCACATAAAAAGAAAATATTTTTATTTTATTTTTTGAAAGTTTTTCAATTTTTCTAACTTTTTCTACTAAAGTAATAAAAGCACACAAAAATACATATAAAAATTGAAAACTTATGTTTTTTACCCCAAAACTTGAACTAAACTGTCCTCAATGTTTTTAATTCTAAATCCGCATATAATGGGATCGGGAAGAAAGTAAAGAAAAAACTCCCTGATATGACTTGTAATTCAATGGCCAGCTTTCCTATTGGTCCCGTTGGCTCCTTGGTCAATTTTGGTTTAAATGTTACGTTATGTCATGTTCCTGAAAAATCAAATAAAGTATTAAGATCAAATAATTGGAACAAGTGTTACTTATCTCTAACATCTATTAAATGAACTAACATATCGAAGACCTAAGGGGAAAAATGAATGGATGATGAATTACAAATAAACTTAAAATAAACTGAACTATCCTAAAACTCAAAAATATAATAAATAAAAAGGAAAAAAAAGCTTGGATTGCCTCCCAAGAAGCATTTTTTTAATGTCATTAACTTGACTTTGTGCAATGTTTGATCATAGTGCTTCGAATTAAGTTTTGCAATCATTGCACTTTGTGCAATTTTCATTTATGTACCCTTTTCTGCTCTCCATTTTTGGTATTTCCATTTTTATCTCTATCAAGAAGTCCACCAAAATATGATTTTCTATTCTGACAGCTTCGNTGTACCATAGGGAAACACTTGGGATACCGTGAAAGTAGACCATTTTGATTTCAATTTTCTTAGGAACAGTTTAAGTCTGGAATTGTACAAGAGCACTTGATCTCCCACTCTGAAAATTCGTTGTCCGATACTTTTGTCATGCCACTATTTCGTCTTTTCTTTGTAGATAGATGTATTCTCATAAGCTTCTCTTCTAAATTCTTCCAATTCGTGAAGCTGTAATATTCTTGTATCTCAAGCCTTCTCTAAGTCCATGTTCAACTGGTTCAATGACCAGTATGCTTTGTGCTCAAACTCAACTGATAGGTGGCAAGCTTTCCCAAAAACTCTTCGGTATAGCGACATTCCAATCAAAGTCTTGTAAGTGGTGCAATAGGCCCATAAAGCATCGTCTAATTTTTTTGGACTAATCTTTTCGAGATGCATTCACCGTGAGTTCCAGAAGTTTCTTCAACTGTCTGTTAAAAGTTTCAACCTGCTCACTTATCTGATGGTGATAGGGTGTGGCTATTCGATGTTGTACCCCGTATTTAGCAAGCACACCTGGAATAACCTATTGCGGAAGTGAGGTCTACAATCACTTATGATGGCTCTTGGAGATCTATAGCGGGTGAAAATATTTTTCTTTATAAAATCTACCACTACTCTTGCATCATTGGTGGGTAATGCCTTCGCTTTTACCCATTTGGAGACATAGTCCACGACCACTAGGATATATCGATTATTATAGGACGACGTAAAAGATCTCATAAAATCAATTCCCCATACATAAAAAAGTTCCACATCCAAAATGTTGTTAGTGGCATCTCGTGACGGGCAAATATGTTACCTATTCTTTGACATTTATCATATGATTTGCAGAAACTGTGGCAGTGAAGCACCTTCGCTGTTGTTTTAATTGGCCCAAAGTGTCCTCCATAAGCTAAATCATGAACCCTTGAAAGGATTGATTTCATCTCATCCTCGGGCACACATCTCCTGATAATTTGGTATGCCCTTCTTCTATATAAATTTGGATCATCCCAATAATAGAATTTTACTTCATGGAGAAGTTTTTTCTTCTGTTGATAAGTGATATCCGGATCTACATACACACTCGCTAAGTAGTTAAAAATATCTGCGTACCAATGAGCCTTTTCCAATTGTAGTAATTGCTCATCAGGAAAAAAATGATTGATATCTACATCATCTAACTCTTTTAACTGCTCTAGCCTTGATAAGTTATCTACTACCTAGTTTTGTGTCCTTTTTTATCACGAATTTCAATGTCGAACTCTTATAGTAATAGAACCCACCAAATCAACATGGGTTTAGCATCTTTTTTCTCTAATAAATACTTCAAAGCGACATGATTTGTATAAACTATCACCTTTGAATCAATTAGATATGAACGAAATTTGTCAAAGGCAAATACTACTGCTAGCAATTCCTTTTTAGTTGTTGCATAGTTGATCTGAGCATCTGTCAAAGTTTTGATGGCAGAGTAGATGACACGCAAGACCTTTCCCTTTCGTTGACCTAGCACTGCTCCCACTGTGAAATCACTGTCATCATACATGAGCTCGACCCAATTTGGTGCTACTATAACAGGTGCAGATGTTAACTTTTCCTTCGAAGTGTTAAAATCATTTAAACACTCATCATAAAAGATAAATGACACATCTTTTTCCAGTAGATTGTACAAAGGTTTTGTAATCTTTGAAAAGTCCAAGATGAATCGTCTGTAAAATCCCGCATGCCCCAAAAAGTTTCTAATTCCTTTGACTAAGGTAGGTGACTACAATTTTTCAATCACCTTTATCTTTGCTTTGTCGAGTTCAATGCCCTGTGAAGAAATTCAATGACCTAGCAATATCCCCTCTTTCACCATAAAGTGGCACTTTTCCCAATTGAGCACCAGATTCTTCTCTTCACACCTTCATAATATAAGCGATAAACGTTCCAAGCAGTCATCAAATGAATCTCCAAATACTTGAAAGTCATCCATAAAGACCTCGATGTACTTTTCTACCATGTTAGGGAAGATGGCCATTATGCAACACTGAAAGGTCGAGGTAAGTTGTACAGGTCAAAAGACATTCTTCTAAAGGTAAAAGTACCGTAAGGACATGTGAATGTCATTTTCTCTAGGTCTTCTAGAGCAATGGCTATTTAATTGTACCTTGAATATCCATTTAGATAGCAGTAATAAGAATGGCCTGCAAACATTTACAACATTGGATCAATAAAGGGCAATGAGAATTGATATTTTATGGTGGCATTATTTAATTTCATGTAATCTATACACACTCTCCATCCCATGACTCAATGTGTTGGTATCAACTCATTGTTCTCATTCTTCTCCACTGCAATTCCACCTTTCTTAGGCACCACATGTACTGGACTCACCTAATAACTGTCTGAAATTGGGTAGATAATTCCTGGATCGAGCAATTTCAGCACTTCTTTTCCATCTACTTCCTTCAAGGTTGGATTTAATCTGCGGTGGCCTTTCACTGATAGCTTAGACTCATCCTCCATTAATATTTTGTATATACGAAGAGTATGACTGATTTCTCGAATATCGTTTGTGATCCATCAAATTGCATTCTCGTGCTTCCGGACCTCCAATAACTAATCTTCATCCTCTTGTGCCATATGATTTGCAATGATCACTGTAAGTATTGTAGAGTCTCCCAAATATGCATAACGGAGATGGGATGGTAGGGGTTTTACCTTAAGAGTTGGAGCCCTCTCTACTAAAGGTACGGATGGTGTGGGATTGGAACCAAGAGACTCACATTGCCAATGTCTCTTTCCAATAGGTTGTTCAGCCAAATGTACGGTGCATTCCATTCTCTTTGTATTTATTGCCTCTGATTGTGCACTGTGTGCCTCACATAGAAGAGCTTGATGTGTTGTATCAAATGTATCAGCTACAAGCTCATCAAGAACATCCACTTGACAACAAGTATCCAAAGTTAATGGATATTTCATTGCCTTGAGCACATTGAATATGACCTGCTCATTGTCTACTCAAAGAATCATTTTTCCGTCATATACATCAATAAGTGCTCTTCCGGTGACCAAGAAAGGTCTTCCCAAGATTAATGGAATATTTGAATATTCTTCCATATCCAAGATAATGAAATCTGCCGGGAATATGAACTTATCAACCTTGACTAGCACATCTTCAATAATTCCC
>CAIGRB010029188.1:0-20217 GCA_903798255.1 Fraxinus quadrangulata | reverse complement strand
TTTAACAATTTTTCAATCACAAATTTCATCAATTTTTATCAAAATCTATTAAAATCTAACTTTTAGCATAATCAAACGCGGACTCAACTTGTTGCCAACTTTCTCTATAAATGGGGCAAATCCCCTTCATTTTCCATCATCAAACTCTCAACCTTCTCTCCTCTCCCAAACTACTTCCAAAAAACCCTACATTTCATTCTTCAAATAATCATGGCTGGATCCATTTACACTTGCATGTTCATTCTTCTTGCCATTTTCATTAGCACAGAAAAATGCAATGCTGCACGTCATCTCCTGCAGTCAAATATTCCAGGTCTGCCTACAATTCCATCACTGCCAAACCCTACAATGCCAAATCTTCCTAATCCTGCAGTTCTGCCCCCTATGCCTTCCCTTCCAATTCAACCTACTCTTCCAGCAATTCCAGGCATGCCTAAAGTTTCTCTCCCTCCAATGCCTACAATTCCCACATTGCCAAACATCCCTTCTATTGGAAACATCCCATTCTTGTCTCCACCACCATCCAAGTAGGGAGAAAAAAGAGTTATGCATGGTTGTTGGAATGGGGATTTGTAGCTTTATTGTGATTTTCGTGTGTTCGATTTCATTAAGGTCTTATTTAATTGAGTCACAGTCTAGATTAAAGTTGGTTTGATTTAGTGAGATCGAACGTGAAAGTCGTCGAATAAGTTAGTTTTTCTTTTTTTGGTTTGATATGAGGCATATGCTATTATGTTATTTGATATTTTAATGTTTTCAATACTATGATATACATTTGCCACCTTCACACTTTATTGTATGAAATTGAAGCCTCGGAAATGAAATTATTGATAATTAATTATATTTAAATTCGTATTTATTTTTCATGAATTTGTATTCCATCCAAAAAAATCCGTTGAAAGGGAATTAAATGACTTATTTGTCCATTATTTTTCAAAAATAAAAAATATGATACATTTTTTTCTCATTTTAAAAGACAAGAACGGAATTTTTAAAATAGAAAATGAATATTAAGGAAAGTGACATACGCAAATATTTTAAGTTAGTGGGTACAATAAAACTTGTAAAAAAGTTTTGAGAAATTTTACATTTGAAAACTTACATCAAAAAAAAGGCGCCCCATGTAAATAATTCACATTTGAATTTTACATCTGAAAATTTACATGAGATTCAAATGTAAAATTTCAAGAATTTTAGACAACATACTTCAGGTAAATTTTCCAAATAAAATGATAAAAATTATATTGAGAAGTTAGTCGCGCAAAAATAATTAACATTAATGGAAAATTTTTAAAGAAAAGACAAGTTGGACGCCTCATTTTAAAACATACGTAACTTGAGATGAAATAGGTGATTTATAGATTCAACTAGCGTATGATCGTTGGATAATTTTTAAAGTTTAGCATGTTATCGAAATTCTTGAAATGTTATTTTGGAACGACCTATTTTGTCGAGCCGTAATTTTTGCTACGATTAATAACTGTTTCGCGAGGTGTTAACTATATGAAAAATTAGACCATAAGCATTTTGAAATGATATTAAGCCCTTGTTTGGTTCGGATTAAAATCTGATTTTAATCCAAGTCAAAGTTAAACAATCAATATTAACCACATCTTTCATGAGTCCCATAACTTTTCAACCACATATTTCAAAAACTTCTATCAAAATCTACTAAAAATCTCATTTTAATCTCCACCAAACACCCTCTAAAATGCAATATTTCGACTCTATTTGACATCTCGTAATGACCCCCCAAAATTTTTCCAAATGTTGGGAATCAGGTGACCCCATGCCACTTGTGTCCGCCAATGATGACAAGGTGCGTTAACGAATAAAATGTTGAAAATAAGAATTCGATGTAAAAATTTAGGAATAAAAATACTATAATAAGAAAATATTGGAGATTTTATGTGTAATTAAAATATGACACAATCGATAAATGAAACATAGTGTGCAGGTTTGATTTTGCTAAAAATCAAATATGAATTTTGATAAGAATTAATTAAATGTGTAATTGAAAAATTGTTAAAAATTATGAGTCTCATGTGATATATGATTAATTAAAATTTTAAATTTTGATTTAAATTTTTATTAATATTTTAGATAAACCAAACATGAGCATTATTTTAAAGACGAAAAGAGTAAATCGAAAAATGAAAAGAGGAAAAGAAGGTTTACGTATCCAGAGCCAAAACTCCTGGATAGTAGTTCCTTTTGTTCCACACGATTTATTGGAGGCGTGAGTGAGAAAACGGGTCGAGAGGCGAGCCGCCGGGTTCACCTAGGAGAGGATACTAAAAACGTGAAACTCCAGATCGCCGCGAAGAGGCCTCTGGTGGCGGCGGGAAAGGCGTCACAGTATGGACCTCGGCGGCGAGTGTAAATACTCTTGCAAGACAGCGGGTGAAACACTTGACTGGATTCATGCAATCGTAAACTTCCTCAAGCCTTATCGATTCTTCTTAGATGCTCACGTCGTCAATTTCTTCAAGGTAATCCGGCTCATTCAACTCTCTCCAGTCTATATTACATTATTAAGACTTATAGTGTCTGTCTGCATAACAATGCGTAAAAAAAATTGATTGATTCTGACAGGAGAGGCTATGGGAAGCTGTTGATAAAGAGTGGATGGATTGTCTGCGAAAAGAGCCTGTAGATGATCTTTTACGGATTCCTTCTGGTGTGATCCAGGTACTTTCATTTTACTGTTTGTTAATTTTGACGTTCTTATTTTGTCATTTGGGGCTGCGTGTTAGCTGAAATATAGTCTTTTGCGCTACAATTAACTGGAGGCTCTCTTTGAGAACTTGGTTAAGGAATAGTTTCTAACTTGTTGACAAGAAAGTAATTGAGCACACAGGATAATCATAAACTAGATTATTGCATAAAGAGCTAATTTTAGTAAGTCGCAAAAGGTTCACCATCAAATGGATTTTGGAAGGATTGATCAGCATGTCCATTATTAGAAGAACCATCATGTTGCAATTCTGAAGTTTAAATATGTCCAAATAGCAAATCGCCAGTAATGCATTAGGCAGATCATTTTACCTATTTATGTTTTAGAGTTAACTTAATATCAGTTACACATGGATTCTGGTGTGAGATTCTAACATGTTTTAGAGTTAACTTAATATCAGTTACACATGGATTCTGGTGTGAGATTCTAACATAGTGGTCTGTGCTGCAGTAATTAAAACCGAAATATTGTGAAAAATATCCTATGAAGGTGTAACTAAAAATCAAGAAAAGTAGAAGGCAACAAAGCGTTATGAAATTTCTACCTTCAGTTTGTCTGCATTTTCATTTTCTCTCGACTATATTTAGAACCAAACACAGGATAATGTTTTCTCACTTAAATGAAGGTGCCGTGCGAAGGAATCCCAAAGAAAATGAGAAAACCAAGACTCATATTTTTTTTATTATTAAGGAAAACAAAAGGAAATAGCAGAAAGAAACATAATATAAGCAAATGCGCTAAATGATTTTGGCTTGCCTTTGAGGTTGCCTTCCTTCACTCATGGTCTGTTAACACTTTTTTTATCGTTCATGATGCCAGGATCATTGGCCTGCTTCTCTTAAAGAATTTGTCTTTACGTTGAGGTCCCTTTCTCTTCCTCGTGAGCAAGCAGATCTGCAGAAGGTAAACATTTGTCAGTTCTATTATTGATATTCTCTATAGTAGTATATTTTAATAAATCTTTCCTGGTTAATTTGTTGGCAACTGCTATGTATTGGTTTCTGTTGAACAGGTAGGTGTCCAAATACTCGTAATTCTTATATATTCCTGGTTGGCTTTCTTCCTTTAGTCTGCGTATACTTGCATTAGTTGAAAAAGACATCTATAAGTTCTAAATCTCTTATTATTTAAGTGAGAATTTGATGTTATCATTCTTTAAAAGGACGTGAGTTTCCAGGGAAGGAATCCAGGGATTTAACTGCACTACTATGTTTTATTGGGGTCTTTTCCTATGTTTCTAATACGACTTCTGTAGAAAAGTTTATAGGGAGCATCAGGTCCCTACTCCGTAGCTTAAATTAATATTTTTGTTCATTGCAGGTTTTCCCGGGTCTTCAAGTGGCATCGCTGAATAATGTTCTTGCTCAAGGCATGAATCATAAGAAAAAACACGAAGTAGGTCGTGGTCTTTACTGCCTTTAATCTTTTTCCATCCTGCTTCTCCATTTTTTACCTGTCTCCTCCTTCTCCTGAGTTTCAGGCCTGAATCTTATTTGAGAGACGGATATTTTCCATTAAATTTCTTTAGTACATGTTAATTGAAATGAATATCATATATCCTTTATTTTCTTCATTATATTTTTCTCTGGATGATGTTGTGAGATGAGCTTATAATTAGTTTTTGTATATATGTTAAGTTAAATCTAACAAAAGTTCCCAGGCATTCACGCAAATCGGTGATAGGGTGTGGAATCTTTTCTTTTTCCGTTATCATGTTTAGAAGTCATCTGTGTGAAATCTTTAGAATTGAATTAATTTTTATCTGTATGAACTACGTGCTTACTTCTGCAAATGTGATTACTGGCTTCAATGTGGCATTTGGAGCCTACTCATAGGGTATGTAATGTTCCTGCAAACAGATCGAAGCCCTTTCTGCTGTTATCGGCTCTATTGCTAGTAGAGTTGGAGTCAACACAATAGTGGATGTTGGATCTGGTCAGGTGCGATACTTCGTGATTTTTTTGCTGGTGACGATCCTTCTTGTGCTGGAATAGTTCTAGCGTTTTTTTCTCATAGGAATTAGTAAATATACTCACAATCATTTCGTCTAGCGATTATTTCATTTACCCTTCGTTTGGCAAATTTATAAATCATTTACAAATGGTCGAATTTCATTTTCATCAACACGTTCCAATGGACCCATAAATATTATCCACCGCACTCATTTCTATCTATTTATAAATTGAAATTTTATAAATTCTTCCCAAACGGAGGCTTAGCAAAAATTATACGGATTGAAAGTGCACTTGAATAGCAAGCTAATGTGCTTAGAAAAGAGAGATCCCGCAGCTGTCTTTTGAAGTTAAATCAATTGAACTGAATCACCTGAATTGCCAGACAGAGTCCTGACCCAATTAAGAGCATTTACTGCAGTATGTAGCAACAGAGTCTTTTCGTTCGCCTTAAAGTGTGCATTTTGTTTCTTAGACAATGGAATACTTTCTGGATTCATTTCTTAAAATAGTGAGACACTTTGTGTTTGTGTTCTCTTGGAATGGGAAACACAAAGCTGCAGGGAACTCATGTTTATTGAAGAAAGAAGTGACTCTTTATTCTCCATAACACTTTTTTAGATCTGTTTGCATTGGTTGTCAACGGGGCCACCTTGCTCAAGTACTTACCACTTTGGTGGCTCTATCACATTTGATTTTCTACAGGGGTACCTGGCCCAAGTTCTTTCGTTTGAATACCAGCTTTCTGTGATAGCAATAGATGCCTCTTCACATCATGGAAGGATTACTGATGCACGTGCTGAACGAATTAAGAAGCATTATACTGCCAAGCTTCGTAAATCTCAGTACGGTTATGAGTTCTCTAAAGTAATTATTATTGGTCTTGAATTCTTGATGCATTCTCACTTATGCATACAAAACACATCCAGTTTCATCTGTACTCTTTCATAAAAAAGGAACCTCTCACTTGGTCTTTCCACTTGTCAAAATACGATGTTTGCTTCTAAGAATCACAAGAAACTGTAATCTTTTAGTTTCATAATTGGTTCCCCTCTCTCCACCTCTAAGTCTACTTAAATAAATTAATACTTAATGTTTATATTCTTTAGAAGTGGGAGCACCTTAGCTTGAGATCTTCTTTGGTCTCTTGCTTGGTATCTTTACTGGTTGACTTGCTATTTACCCTTAACCATCTTTATAGGCTATCCACGTCTTACGGGTAATGAGTTTTCAAGTTCTTAAGTTATTGTCGCTTCTCTTTTCACATCTAGAATTACTTAAAATTACTTTTGTAAAATATCGCCTTTTATATTCATGACCATGTAAATAATATTTTATGACTTGAAAATGTGTATTATAACGCTTTTGTGATTCTTGTCGGTCACTGCTGACAATTTTTATCCTCTCATGATTATTGTCCAGGCTCTATAATTTGATGAGCTAATATAAAATATCCTTTAGCTGCTTTTACTAGGTTGTGAATGTGATTAATTTTTTGAGAGTCGTTGCATTTGGTGCTGTGCTCTAAATGGTTTGATGTATCATATTGTTGCTTTCTCAAAAAAATTAGTATCCTGGTTGAGGGAATCCTTTGTGCGGATTCCACTCATAGCTGACACAAGTTCTTTTGTCAGATTAGAAAGTAGAGGTTTGAGCACGCCTAAGACAGTCACATGCCGAGTGTTGTCCCCTGACATGTTGAAGACCTTGAGCAATTCCTTATTACAAAAGGATGATGAGAAGCCTAATAATAATGGAGGGAATATTGATGAAAAACCTGTTGAAGGATCCATTGGAAATGAACTTACCTCATCCTTGTATGCAAATGGCAAGCCCTCATTAGTTCTCGCTGGACTCCATGCCTGTGGAGATCTTTCAGTGACAATGCTGAGGTGAGAACCATGTTATATTGATGTTTTGTTGCATTACGAGAATCTTCATTATCTGTGTTAGCACAATGGCTGTCTAATTTCCTAATGCTTATTACAGAAGAAGTATCAAGATTTAAAGCTCCTTCTAATTATCTATCATTTTTTTATTGAACCCCTTGTATGCATTAGCACTTTGCTAAACCTGTAAATCAAGCCATGAAATTGCTGGTGATGATATATCTGTACTTATGCCATGAAAAGGATCGTAATGACATCATTTGCAGATAACTTTCTTTGGAACTTGGAAGTATGTGCTAAATTATATATTACAGTGACAAACTAGTAATTTGTTATATGTAGGACATTTATAGAATGCGCTGATGTTAGAGCAGTGGTTAGCGTCGGTTGTTGTTACAATTTGCTATCAGAAGGCGTCATAGAAGCTGATACTCAATGTGGTTTCCCAATGAGTAAAGGAGTTAAATCTGCTGGTCTATTGCTTAAGAAAAATGGGCGGGATCTTGCTTGTCAGGTTCATTTGCATTCTTCTTGATTGAATTTTATCCAGCTTGTATATGCTCAACTTTTGAGGGAAGATGAAGTTCCAAGTTCTCTAGTGTGCATTAGTTAAACTATGCTTTACCATTTTATTACAAGACCAGAAATTCAGAACAAGGTGTATTTATTTAGGTGCATTTAGCATTATTTGCATCCATTACCGTTTGCCTGATGTCTTGTTACCCAATGCTAAACTCTGATATTATGCTTATGGTTGATGTTGGAACTGTTCAGTGTTATGCTGGGTTTGGCTTAACATCTTGGGTATTGGCATTTATTTCTAAGTATTGGCATTTATTTCTAAATTTTATTTTGTTTTTTGTTATCTTATTCTACGTCGTCGTTAAAAGTTCTTTGCATTGACTTTTCACAAAGTATGCGAGTGACCTTTTTTAATTAATTAGAGTGCAGAGAGATGGAGAGGTTTGGGAGAAGCTGCTGGCCTTCATAATTTTGAGCTCCATGCTTTTCGTGCTGCCTTTCAGATGGTAAGTGCCACAACATAATATTTTTTTCTCTACATTAATATATTTGCTTCTTGTTGAAAGAAGGTTTTGGTAGGTTAACCTTGGTTCGCTTCAATTCATTCTTTATAAAAACTCTGCTAATTCATAAATTTCTCTTCCCTTCTTATAATCTCTCTTTTTAAAAAAGGTTCCACCTAACCAATATGTTAATCTGTCTGTAGGTTCTTTTTCAACATTTCCCAGAAATAATAATAAAAAGCCCTGCAATAGGGCGTCAAGGAAAGGCTTTACGTCGCCAACATCATCGGAGGACCCTAGAGTCTAGTGCAGATATTCCTGAATCATTGTCTCAAAAGAATTGTAAGAAGGAAACAAGTTGGTCTGCCATTTCTTGTACAGAAAGTGCAGAAACAGAAGGTATTTCTAATTGTAGATCTGTTCAAAATACCGTCTGAATCGACCCAAAGGAGCGAAAGAAAAAAAAAAGGAAGACAAATATTTACCCACCTCTGATAAAATTGTTCTGCAGTAATTACACTTCTCTTTGCGGATAATATAAGGGCTACCTAAAAAATAAAAAAAAATTGGAGATATGATAGCGAGATATTTCTAATTTTGCCTGTAAATTTTGTCTGGGTTTTATTTTGCAGGTTCAACCTGTAATGATGCTGCCTCATTTTACGAGGATTCTTCTCATTGGAGTTCTAGAAATTGTGAGACCAATCCTACTGACAGATATTCAACATTCGTGAAGTTCTGCCGTTCTGGACTACATCGGCTTGGTCTCCATAATTCACAGGACATTGATTTTTCTGGGTTATGGAAGCACGCTGAACCATTTGCTGTAAGTTCCTCTCCAAGTTTTATTTTTCTTTCTCTTAGTTTACGGTTCAACTATCTGTCTAACTTCGTTTTTCCTGTGGATCTTCTTTTCCGTATATTATTTTGCTTTGCCACATTTTCTTGCTCAAACGAGTCGGAACCCATTAATAGCGTTGTCAAGCTATTGTATATCTCAGCCATTTGTTGGTTGATGGGTGATCCATTGGTTGCTCAGGAGTTAAAAGTATTCGCATCGCTGGAAAAGATAATGAAGAACATCAATGGAACAAGATTTATTGTACATTGAGAAACAAGATTTGCACAAAATTGTGTCATTCATTGAGTGAAACTTGATTATTCTGAAATTTGGATTGGAGCCTAGGACTACAAAGGTATTAGGGCATGTCCATGCATGCTAGGGGCCAAATTCCATATTTCCCAGTAAATGCGGTCTATCGGATGGACAAAAACTTAAGTTCTACATGTAGTTTTAAATTACAATGAATTTGCTAATCGTTTGATACTATTATTTTTTGATTGATGTCTGGTTTAATTTTAATCGCACCAATTTGGGATAAGTTTCTAATTACACAAGGTCAGAGCATAAACTGCGGGGCTCGCCAGAACACCTAACATAATGTTCCAAGTAGTAACAACCAATCGGCTCTTCGTTGTGTGTTATAGATATGTTTTAAATATGTATCTATACATGTGAGCAAGTGTGCGGTGCATGAAATACTCAGGTATCTTGGGGCTTGGTTTGACTTGGACTAATTGGGTCACAACTTATTAATGTCTGATAATTGTTCAAATTGCCTATACTTTGTATTCATAAAAATTAAGGTCAAGGATTCCTTTTGTATAAAATATTTGCAATATCACTCCTAGGACTGATATACTAATTTGCTGCAGGAACTGATTGGGCCTTATTGGACTCTTCGGGCTGCTCTAGGACCTGTTTTGGAAACTCTTCTTCTTCTTGATAGATTGCTGTTTCTTCAGGAGTCGAGCAATATGGTGGAGGCAGTTGCGTTACCTATTTTTGATCCAGTGTTATCTCCAAGAAATGTGGCTTTAATAGCGAAGAAACCGTGAAAAAATCTTGATATTCCTATACAATGCAAGTGATGTAGATTTCACATTTTGACCAAGGTAATTAATTTAGTGAGTTTAATTTTACATTGATATGCTAGATTTTATATGTAATTAGATGCGATGCTTGGGAAACTTGCATATTGATCATCCTCCAATTCAAAATCTTTTAAGAATCCCCAAAGCTTGTTGCTGTAATATGAATACGTCAACCTCATTAGGAGAGCGCATTCAAGACTGCTACTTAATCTGTATGTGATTTCTCGAACAATCTTTATATTGTTAAGACAAGTTAAAACATTTCTTTGCGGTGGCAATCTCTCTATCCGTGTTTCATTTGCTTGTTGATAGTACTAATGGCCATATAATCAGACCGTTCAGAATCTGACACATGTATTTGATATTTCCATCTAAATACTCTACTGGCCTTTTTAGTTTGTAATTTGTGAAATTGTGAGGAAGCTGTGAGGATTTGGCCTGATTATGTCCTTGATGAGCTGCCTGGCTAAGGATAGAGAGTAGATAGCAATACCCTAGATTCAGCTCGAACGAGGGAACGGTAAGAACTCTGCTATGAAGGTGAGGGCTGGGGAGGGGGTCAAGAGCAATAGGTCTTAAAGTTACTGGATAGTATGGTACTTGGCAATTTAATATAGGCAACATAAAACATATCCATGACAAAATAACAGAGACAATAATTTTATACATACATCGTTTGAGAATCCAAGAAATATATGTTGTGTTCAACAGTTATTCAACATATTGATTACTTCGACAATAGTTTACTGAGACAGAGCACTTGTGCTGTAAACAAGAAGAGCACCTCCAGCAAGAATGCCAAATAGGGTCACTGCCCAGATGGCTAAACCTGTAGTGCCTGCATATACAATTGTCATAATGTTATATTCAATTATTTTCTGTAATTATGTTTTTCTGAGTTTTTATTATTTAGGTTATATGTTATAGTTAGAGAAGCAGAATAAGCATACTTACCCCCAACATAAACATCACCACTTGGGGACCAGTCATTTGTGTCGTAAATGGGACTGCATTTGAATTACATCAATTATATTATTAACTTGAATTACTTTTACATAATAATTTTTATTTGAATGCTAATAAATACTCACCTGTATCCATCCACATTAGCACCATACTTGTCAACAAATTGGTAAACGCCCTTTCCCTAAATAAGATAAAACACACCGAATCACATGATATATCTACAAGTTTTTGGATATCGAAATTCGACTTCAAACTATTAGAATCAATGACATGTTATATTGATTTCAACATTTGATTTAAATTCACTGTCCACCAAGTAATTGAGATGACATGTCATGTCATCGATACTTAACATGGCACTATATATGAACCTACCTTAGCCTTCCTGCCCGAGGCATCCAGACCTTCCCTCAAGGCCATGCCTCCACTAATTCCTACACATAATAAATTGAGGATGAGCATGATTCATGTAGTCGACTTGTATAAATATAATATAAGACTTTCTATGTTGGTCTCATCATGCTACGTGTCTATTTTTTTAAGATACGAAGAAGAAAAACTAACCATAAGGCTTGTCGGTCTTGATCTTCTTGCCACCACTTGCCTCGACTCTCAAAGAGGAGGTTCTAGCGAGGGACGGGAGGCCACGCACGGCGGTTCTCCCGACGGAAAAGGGAGTGGGTTTGAGGTTTAGTGAACTCATGACAGTGGTTGCCATCTGCTACTTCTCTTTGCCTTCCAGTCAGAGTTTATGGTTTCTTTAACAGCAATATAAGGTTGATGATAATACTGTGATATTGTGAAATTTGTGATTTGCAAGCTGACACGCGGCCTTGGTCTAGTGGATGAGTTATGGATATGATATTACATTATCAAATTGCAGCCTCTCTTTTTAAGGTTTAACCATTTCTGTGTTGGAAACTTGTTTCCCATTATCCTCTTGTAGGACACGTGTAGAATTACTATTGGTTGTAAAAGAGGTAGTACCTCTTTATATACTAATAAAAAATATAACGTCTATAAATAAATTAATAATTCCCAGAAAATAGTTGGCTGATTATTGCTGACCACTGATACCTAATCTACTTTGATTAGAGGTATGAGGTGAGTTACGCTATATATTAGTTGTTCGATCAATCCAAACACTAAGGAGTCGTTTGATTGTAAGAGTAAAATTTGAGTGAAAAGAAAATAAATTTCATGGAAAATGAAAAATATGTGCTATCAAACATAGCCTAAGAGCATGTTCTCTTTATCATTTTCAAATCGTTTTTTGTTTTCGATTTTTCAAAATAGTGAAAATGCGTTCTCTTCTTTATTTTCAAAAACGACGTCTATAAATAAATTAATAATTCCCAGAAAATAGTTGGCTGAGTATTGCTGACCACTGATACCTAATCTACTTTGATTAGAGGTGTGAGGTAAGTTACGCTATATTTTAGTTGTTCGATCAATCCAAATACTAATGGTTCGTTTGATTGTAAGAATGAAATTTGAGTGAAAAAAAAAATTTCATGGAACATGAAAAAAAATGTGCTATCAAACATAGCCTAAGAGCATGTTCTCTTTATCATTTTTAAGTCGTTTTTTTGTTTTCGATTTTTCAAAACAGTGAAAATAAAAAAAAATGATAAATTTGTCATTTTGGGTGTTTTCAGTTATAATCAAGTCAAAATTTTCTAAACGTGTTTCGGCTGTTTTCAAAATGTTTTTTATAAATGTCAAGAAGAATACATTTTCAACAATTTCAAAATAAACACTCAAAACACAAAACTCAAAACACAAAATTGAAACACAAAGATAACAACTCCTAATGTTTTGAACGCTACAGGCTAGTCACAACGTACCAACAAAATTCATTTTCCATGGCAAATAAAAGCCATCAATCATTTCATTTTTCATGGAAAAAATGAGCTATCGAACATAGCCTAAGGACATATTCTCTTTATCATTTTTAAGTCATTTTCTGTTTTCGATTTTTCAAAACAGCGAAAATACGTTCTCTTTCCTATTTTCGAAAATGCATTTTTGAAAACAAATTAAAAATTTACCAAAACGACAAATTGTTTTCAATTATAATCAAGTTAAAATTTTCAAAACACATTTTGAATGTTTTCAAAACAATTTTTCAAAATACTAAAAAAAATTCATTTTCAACAATCTTAAATAAAAACACTCAAAACACAAAATCTCCACTGATACCTAATCTACTTTGATTAGAGGTGTGAGGTGAGTTACGCTATATTTTAGTTGTTCGATCAACCCAAACACTAAGGGTTTGTTTGATTGTAAGAGTGAAATTTGAGTGGAAAGAAAATAAATTTTATAGAACATGAAAAAATGTGCTATCAAACATAGCCTAAGAGCATGTTCTCTTTATCATTTTCAAGTTCTTTTTTTTGTTTTTGATTTTTCAAAACAGTGAAAATGCGTTCTCTTTCTTATTTTCAAAAAAAAGTTAAAAATTTACAAAAAAAAAACGACAAATTTGTCGTTTTTGGTATTTTCAGTTATAATCAAGTCAAAATTTTCAAAACACGTTTCGACTGTTTTCAAAATATTTTTTATAAATGTCAAGAAGAACATATTTTCAACAATTTCAAAATAAACACTCAAAACACAAAACTCAAAACACAAAGATAACAACTCCTAGTGTTTTGAACGCTACATGCCAGTCACAACGTACCAACAGAATTCATTTTCCATGGCAAATAAAAGCCATCAATCATTTCATTTTTCATGAAAAAAATGAGCTATCAAACATAGTCTAAGGACACGTTCTCTTTATCATTTTCATCTGTTTTCGATTTTTCAAAACAGCGAAAATACGTTCTCTTTCCCATTTTCGAAAACGCGTTTTTGAAAACAAATTAAAAATTTACCAAAATGACAAATTGTTTTCAGTTATAATCAAATCAAAATTTTCAAAACGCGTATGGGATGTTTTCAAAATAATTTTTCGAAATGCTAAAAAAATACATTTTCAACAATCTTAAATAAAAACACTCAAAACACAAAATCAAAAATAAATTCAAAACACAAAACATAAAGCTGAAATACAAAAATAACAACTCATAGTATTTTGAACGTTAGAAGCCATTCACAACGTACCAACAGCCCGACACTTGCTGTGATGTCGGAGAGTCAAATGAATCTACTTTAATGGAGACTTTAGAGAAATCCTAAAAATTAGGGCCCTTTAGAAAAGTAAGATGAATAGTGTTTAAAAAGTGAAAAATATGGTAAAAATTGTTAGTCTTTTCATTAAAGTTAATGCTGTGTAACTTCTTTTATAAAAAAGTCACATGATACATTTTTTTCTAAAAGATACTAATAATATTTATTTTACTTATTCTGGCCAAGCTCAAAATGTGAGTATTTCATTACTTAATTCTAACAATGACGTTAACTTCTCATTATTTCGTAGGGACACAAAAATACTATCTACTTATTCATCACTTATTTTTATCACATTATAATTTCAACAACTTATAATTTTGTTTCTGAGACCAAATTACTATAGCAATTGCACAAATGACTATAGCTCTGGCCTCTGTGGGCATAAGAGGAGGACTATGAGAATAAAATCCTCGTCGTTTTTATTCTCGTCTCTATCATCAAGATAACACTTAATGCCAAGCAGTTGACAATATCCATTTTCTTGTAGATGAACTAATAACCACGAAACCTGACTATCATTCTTCCAATTCCAGCATAAGGCGACTTTGAAAATAAACTTTATTGCAGCAAAACCAATTTTTTGATCAATCAGGATGATGATAATTACCACAAAATGCACATTGTTAATGTGCATTTGTTTTGCTTCACCAGGAACTAAGCATTTCAGTGAACTTTGAAGCTGCAGCAATGCCACTACATATTGCACCCTCGACATTTGGACTAACACAAAAATCTCCACAAATCGCTAACCTCTTCTTACTGTCCCAAAAGCATTTCTCCTCCCTCATAATGATGGAAGCTGGAAAAGCACTCCCCCTGAAAATCAAAAGTTTTCACATGAGAAACATTTTCAGAAATATATATTACAAGAGGTCTCTCAGAATGAGAACACTTTTAGGACTCAAATTGTGTTCATGTCAAATTCTCAAGAGACGAGAGAGTGCTCATTTATGCCAATACCATTTCAGGTTTTAGTTTTGCACGAGTTATTAAACAAAAAAGTTCAGCACGTGAACGTAGCCACCACCTCTTTGCTATGTAATTTCTAGTGCTGAGGAGCAGAAACAGAGTTCATCAATAAGTACTTGCTGGAAGAGGCCACTAATCTAAGTGGAATTCAGTTTATTCACTAACATGAGAAACTTTCAGATAATAGTGAACTCCATATACTGTACATGGCTCATACACCTATAACTTTTAATGTTCTTTGTACACGTTTTTAGCTACTGTTGAATATATGTTAACTGGAAAAATGAAATCGTTGTGTCCTAGACATGTGTATTGCCAGCAAAAGGTCATATAGAAATTTACAGGATTTATTAGAAGCACAATTGATGTTACAGGCATGCAGCTTTGAATAACTTAACAGGACAACAGAAGCAAAAGAAAATAACACAATGAATCCAAAAATCATAAGAAATATACCAAAAATTTAGCTCCAAACATGAGCAAGTAACAATTGCCAGTCACATATTAATTTGCTTATTGAAACTCATACTGTCAATTCCGACTTTGAATATTTGATAGCTAAGGTCGATTCCGCCTAGTACCTCCATTCATCAATTCGGACACATTCATCAGAAAATAGGTCCTTACAATACAGTCATAAGCTCATCTAGACATGACATTGATCCGAATATCTCGGCCGCAACACATTCTTGGTAAACATAGACATTTATGAACTAGAAAAAGAGTTGAGTTTATCTTTTCCCCCTTGTTTTCTGTCTTTTTTTCTAAAAAATATATTTTCTTTGAAAGGAAAAACATTCCTTGTTTCAGCTAATCATCATGCTAAAACCAAAAATAGCCAGAAATAACCAGAGAATATTTAATACCAACCATCTATGGGCTTTCTTGAAAAATGGCTGTGAAATATCAAGCCCAGTGCTTTGGAATTCCTGAAACAGTTCCTCTGCTACTTTCGTTAATACTGCACTAGAAGGCTTCTGAAGTCCTGTTTGGGCAATAATACGCTCTGCATATTCTGCTGTAGAATACAGCACCCAGCGTTCGCTACACGAGAATGGAGAAAGAAGCATCATGCTATGAATGTGTTTTAAATGGATAAGCAATCTCCAGTTTTCAAAATCTCGTAGAACACTGCTATTGCTAAATAAACACATACCTAGTGGTAGAACGTCCCGGCTTGCTGCTGTCACAATAAGCCCAGCTTAGAACTTCAGAGTTCTCGAACGAAAAGCCTTTCATTGGTATCTGAAATGAAATGATTTTTCAATCAGGAAACATCAAAGGTAAACGCCATTAACTAATTTGGGAAGTCTGGTAAAAAGATCTCACGCGTAATAAATGGTGTACAAATACAAACTTACTGATGACAAAGGCTGTTCAAATGCCAACATAAGAGCGAAGCACGAAATAACTGGAATTTCTTTCAACTTCAAGGCCACATCTGAAACCACGTTCAGATCTGAATGGAGAAAGTCATGCGACGTAAGTAGCAATGATTGTGATGCAGTCAGTGATAGCTATAAAATTGAGAGTATCAACATTGTTCCCTGACTAACAAAAAGAGGAAATGAAAACACAACTCGACTCAGAGACGCTAGACAAGGTAATGAAGAAAGACTATATACCAATAGGTGGTGGTCGTCCTGTGACGTTAGTAAACCTGGAGGAAAATGCATTTTTGTCTGAGGCAACCACCCCCTTAAATTTACCAAGTTCTTGTCCATCTAAACTCATCAAGGACCATGAATCATCATCATGAAGCCACTCCAACCTCCCAATACTTTGCCCAAACCTGCTTTCCACCCCTGAAAGAGAGGTATATTAGGCAACCGTCCAATGTTTAGAATGAATGATTGGCATTGATAGATACCACTAAAAAACTGAAACTAATAAATAACATCAGTTGCATACCAGGCTCGTGGCACAATGCTCTGCAGATAGAATTCATCCCAGGAACACCGACATATTTCTTGTTTACTCCTTTCTAATTTCAATTAAACTTCAGTAGTCAGTCAGCTTCATAAATGATGATTCTTTGATATATAGAGTAAGGACCGCATGTGATTCAGCTAGGGGTCAATTACAACAATAATGATAGATAGGCAGATGCTCAAATATAACAAGCTAGTAAGCCTATCAAGCAAAATGATAAAAGTAGTCTATCAGATACTCTAACTTTTGACATGATATAAATAATTATATCATGTATCAATGTTCTAGTTTTTACTTTTTGGCTAGTCAAAATGTAAAATGATTAGAACTAGCAGTTGAATGCCTACGTATACTTATCAGCATTTGAAGCTGTTGTGTTCTAATTTGGTGCATTTAATAGCCTCAATAAAGAAGAAAAGGGATCGCATCAGTAAAGAAACTTCAAAACAAAGAACCTTCTAGGCAAATAATAATAAAGTGAACAGCTATATCATTCCCCCATTTGAGTAAATTGAACATATACACAACAGTAAGGTGTAGATAACAAAATAAATAGTCGTAGTCTATTTTTGAGAGTGAAGATTATTGATTAACCTCTTCAATTTTGAGGAACTTTTGGGCACCGCAATCAAATGAACCGAACTTCTCTTTCCACTCAGCCACAAGTCCTCTTGATTCCCAATCATTGACTAGGCTCTGCACCTTAGAATTGCTAGCATTCAACGAGAAACATGGCGCGCCATGGTCGAATAATAGCTCACTCCCATCTTCGGCAATTTCTCTGAAAAATCCCTTCAGAAAGTAAATAAAAATTCTTCAAAATGTAAGTATCAATGGTGACTGTAAAAATACCTGCGCTGAGACATCCGGCCCCCGGGTCCTCTAGCCGACTCGAAAATGGTGACTGAAATTCCGTTTTTTGCCAGAATCGAAGCACACACGGTTCCTGAAACTGGGAATTTGAAGATACCACAATCTCAGTACATGATAAATTAATTAATATTCAATTTAATTATAACTGTTTGATTATTTTATTATAAATGTGCTGATCGTTTATATTTTAGGAAAAGAGAAGAAACTTCGAGTAGTGATTGCCCCAGGCCGCTTACTCCCGCTGCCTATGACGGCGACTTTCGAAGCGACGCTTGACATGGCGGCGGTGGCGGCGACTATGTTTGATTCCTCGTTCATTTCATAGTAATTTCCAAGATCGAACACAAGGAATATGGATAGGGTCCATGGGTATATCGTAATCCGGGATTGGGATATCTAATTACTCTTCCCAAGCGGAGATTTTTCCGTTATTAACCGTTAGAACAGGGAGATTATCCAAGCCCTGTTTGTCCTTTTCATTTTTTCAAATTATAAGGAGTAGTAATTTTATTATTATTATTTATTTTTATTTTTTTTTAGAATGTACGGTTAAAAATGAAAGAAATTTTTTCAAATTTTAATTGTCGTATTATTTTATTAAAAAATGTGCAGTTGATGAGAAAATATAGAAAAATGAATTTTAATTTAATTAGATTAAACAGGAAGCAAATAATTACTGAAACAAATTGCGAATTCTCGAGTTAATTGTTCCAATTGTCACTCAATTTATGTTTATATCTTCAATCACTCGTTGAAATTTAAAATGTCGAGTTTTGATAACTGAACTTTGAAAAACGTTTCACTAGCATAATTTCCGTCTCAAACTTCTAACGAAATTAGTGAGGTGGCGGACGCACATGTGACATCCTGTCACAATTAAACTTTGAGATTGTCAAATTTTAGCCACTAAACTTAGAAAATGTCTTCTATTGCTCACCGAATTTTGAGATGGTTGAATTTTGCTCATTGAACTTTGAGATAATCGAACTTTGACCACTAAATTTTGAAAAATGTCTTATATTACTCACTATAAATTTAGATTTAATTAAGCCTCTATTTATCTTTCTTTAAAATAAAATACTTTAATTGTCATACTCATTTTAACCACACATTTATACATTAAAATATTTTATATGTAAACTAAAAAAAAATTCCAACTTTTTAATTACACATTTTCCAAAAAAAAAAACTAATTAAAACTCTTTTTTTTTTTTAAATAATGGCCATCAAATAGAGGCTAAAATTCATATTTAATTTAATTTTAACAAAAAAATATATTGTGTGTTTCATTACAATTAGTAGTCAAAGTTCAACTACCTTAAAGTTCAGTAAGTATTAAAAGACATTTTTCAAAGTTTAACTAGATGACATTTTTCAAAAATTAGTGGCCAAAGTTCGCAACCTCAAAGTTTAACATCGTAAAATGGCGCCACGTGTGCATTTTATCAGCCACGTCACCAATTTCATTAAATATTTGAAATGAAAGTTAACCAATGAGTAACGTCCAACATTTTTCAAAATTTAAAGAAAAAAACTCAACATCTTAAACTTCAATAAGCAATCGAAGACATAAATATAAATTCACTGACCATTAGAACAGTTAACTCCGAATTCTCCATCAGCTGTCCGATGGGGATAGCACCATATTTGTTCAATTTTTAAATATAGAATATATAAAAAAAATTATTAAATTGTTTGGCAAATTACACAAACCTCCCCACTTGAATGAATTGTTACAAATATACCCCTGAATTCTTAAAATTTGCAGTTAATTTTATAAAATAGAGGGACTCTGAAATTTTCATTAAATTTGAAATAGGGAAATTTTGATTTATATAATTTGCATTAAATTTTAAGTTAAAATTCTTTATTTAAAAGGTAATTATTATTTTATTGTCAAAAATAAATATTCTAAGATTTAGAAGCGCGAATTAGAAATTAAAAAATTACAATGACACTATTTCTTTTCAAAATTCAAAAGGTTAAAATAACAAATATTCACAAATCATGCAATCGTTAATGTTGACGTCCATTTTCGCACTTACACGTAGTAGAATGACAGAAAGTTGTTGACAAATATTTTATAAAACAATATTTTATTTGTCTCTTTTCACGATTTTGTTCCAAGTACCCAAAATAGAATGAAACGTTGAACATTTGGAATAGCTTAATCCTTTGAATATTAATACATGAAAAATATTAGTCAATTCGTTGAGGTACAATCTTTAGACTTTTTTTTGTTAAAATCTTCACAATGTGAAAGTAACTGCCCACTTGCTAAAAGAAAGTAGGTTGCTTAACTACCCTCCGGTTCATTTATTGAATTTACGTGTTAAAAGTGGTTGACAAACATGAATTCGTTAAATGTTGTTAGGTGTAGAAATTTTTAAACTATTGGTGGTTCTATTTGGAGCACGTTTCAATTGTACTCGTCGGGTAAATCTCTTGTCATTTCCTTTTTTTTCGTTCTAAGTCGATTATTGAACGACGTCGAGATTGTGCCTTTGGAACCCACATCAGAGGCTAAGATGCAACGTTGCAACCATGGTTGGTGGCACACCATACAAATGTATCCCTTGGTCTACCAAGCATGTTGGACGATTGGTAGACCATTGGTTGTGCTACCATACATGATTGTACGTGAGGATTTCATAATGGAATCCGTGTGAATTAAGTACTGGTTCGATTATTCTTTGAGCATAAATGTGCAAGATGGGCACTGTTCGTGTCTCCAATTATTAAACTAAGTCATGATGACA
>CAIGRB010029155.1:0-10217 GCA_903798255.1 Fraxinus quadrangulata | reverse complement strand
TTTTCATCCTGTTTTGATCCTTTTTCCTCCTAATCTTCAATATTGATCATGTAAACTTCATATTAGTCCTTCGAACCTCCATATTAAGTCAAAATTGATCCTTCACAAGAAAATAAATTTCCGCAAGAAATAATGTAATCGAGGAAATAAACTTGTATTGCAACTACACAAGAAAATGACATAAATACAAAGAAATTAAATACAGGATACTATAAGTACTCGACAAAAATCAAAGATTAGATGTTTGGATGATAATATTGTTTTTTGTCCACACAGAATGACCAAGGTTGTCTGAACAGAATACAATAACTGGTACAATAATCACCCCACCCTAAAAAAAAAAAAAAAANGGGTAATGTTTTTTGGGTGTTTTCTTCTGATGTGCTTAGCTGAAGTTTTTGGGGGTGGGTGGTGGTGCAAATGGTGATAATGTGGCGGTGGTGGAAGATTTGGAATTGGCCGGATGAGATTGGTTGAATTTTTCGTTCCTAGTGTGAGATTCTCCACTGAATTTGGTACAAGAAAAGCCGACATTTGGAAATTTTCATTATTTTTGCTTAGATTTTGTTGTTCAATGGTTGGTGGGTGGTATGAATTTTCGTGATGCTTTTGGTCTTCAGTTTTCGAATTCAAAACCTGTTAAAATGCAAATGAACCTTAATTCTCAGGAAGGAACGTTAAACCCATAAATTATTAGCAAAAATTAACATTAAATTCAGATTAAAGTAAGAAACAGATTGCGATAGGGCAAAGATATTTTTTTAAAATATCTAGGTAACACTACTTTCAAGTTTTGTCACGTGCGATGAACCTAGACATTCATTACCTCTTGGCATAAAAAATAAACAAGTTCACCACAATAAAAAGAAAATATACTCTCAAAAAATTTAGAATTTAGAATTAATTATGCGAGTATTTTTTATCATCTTGTTTTCTTCAATACCATGGGTATGAAAATACACAAAATCGCATAGATCATTTTTACTTGTACCAATAAAAACATTGATACTTGCTTACGTTTAAAAGATAGCATTATTCCTGCATACACGGATTTTTTCACAGGCAGCTCACACGCAGCACCTGTATGATGCTTTTTTGTGTTTTTTTTTTTTTTACAAGAATCGATGATAATGCGTCAAGTGAAATTTTGTAACAATTTTATGAAAGTTTTTCTGTAGTTGTAGCATGATATTATTTTAGGATGCAAGTGGAAAGTAAAATTGTCGGTGAAAAAGGTAACTTTTAAAAATGAAGTTGTCAAAAAGTAACATAGAAGACATGAATTAACTAATTAATTTACCGTATCAGTGGTGATGTCAAAGACACTAGATCTCCGGCGCCGACGGTTATGGTTATTCCGGCGGAGGAAGTACTTTTGAGCATGGCTTGCAACCTGTGTGGGCGTACGTGTCTTCACAAAGTTTCTTGAAATACCTCTCCAATCTCCTTTCCCTACTTTCTGCAACCCTAATAGAAATAACCTGTGTTCCTCCTCAGTCCATGGCACTCCTGTTCAATTTTTTCATAGTTTAGCAAACAAAAAAATCAATTAGAAACCCGCAATTTAAATAAATAAATTGATCCCATCTCTTTAAATTTTTAAATAAAAAAGTTTTAACATAGTATAATTCATTTATGAAAATTGTGTAAAAGTTTGGTGTATACGTATGAATAGTGTTTAAGGTAACAAATTATATGTTGCTAAAATATAAAAATAATTAACACAGAGTTTGGACCACTCCAACTTTTAAGATACGTAGCTTAATTTGAGATTAAGCACAGACGATAGTTAGATCCGCGTATAATTCTCTAACGCGTAGTTGAATTTTGAGGTCGATTCTCTGTCAAATCACGTTGACATTTTAAGAAGAAACCAAAAACTCAATTCGCACCTCTTTTCCGTTCGTGACTCCGGCCAGAAGGGTGAACAATATCGTCGGAAGCATAGCCGGCAGCCACATCATTGTTGGAGTCATGGGGTTGCTCATACTGAACCAGGTTATTCATACTAGCACTCTTCCTAAATGATCCTTCCATGACTCTTACTCCAAACAGCATGAACCCTTTGCTCCCGCTGACCTCCGGTGAGTTCTGATCAAAGTTTCCACTGGACGGAGACGCTGCTGCCTCCATTGAGAAATATATTAACGAATACTAGAGGTTGTGCAAATTAAATGGAATTTTAGCCCGTATAAGTTTTCGAGGCGGAAATAGTAAAGAAATGAAAATTCTCTAAGAAATGAACACTTATGTTCAATTATAACTGGTTTGTGTTGACGTACTGTAGTGCCCAATAAATTTTGTAAGATTTTGATTGGTTAAGGAAATATACCAATGCCTCTGAGAAGCACCGTGTGTTGATTCTCATCTCTTATCTTATGTTAAAGAATCAATGCCAGCCACATAATCATGTCCTCTTTTTTATTTTACAATTTTTTTTATTAAACAGTTTTAAGGACAGAAAATTAAAAAAAAAAAATTATTTATTGTTATGGATAAAAATTAACTTTATGAAAAGATAGAGATAAAAAGGATTTTAAAAAAATCATCTTTATCTAAGTTGGGAGCTAAATTCAATTCGAGCGTGACTTTATCTACCACAATTCTGATAAGATTTTTTACTTGGGCATTTGACAAATATATGTATAACATTTGTCAAGCACTTATAAGATACATAACAGATATTTTTAGATTAATATTCTCTAATGAGTTTTATAAAAATATTGATTTGAGCACTAATGCTTCAACACGAGAAGTTTCTCCGAATTTCTCGGAATAACATTTCAACATTCTGGTGATTGACAAGTTTTATCACAAAAATCATATGTTTTAAATTTGATCTTATGCGAAATATGTTCTAAGGTAGTCTATCCGCAATTCATTGCGTGCATAATAAAATGATTAATATAATTTTACTATACAAGTCCAAATAGCTTATATTCGAGTTCTCAATAGTTATAGTAGTTGAACCTAATAACATGATTATTACTAGTCATAAGTATTCAGTCACAGATTTGGAATCAAAGATTATGACGTGTGCATATATCATACCAACAATTTTATTGTAATGAGGGGATTATTTCTCCATTGATTTTAGAAATATCCTAGTATTTATTGTATTTAATCGAACAACAATTAAATAATACTTTCGATGTGAAAATCAAGAACTGGATGTAGCTAAAATATGAAATTGACATGTTCATGAATCATATTATTTGGGCATATAAAAAAAGGGTGGTGGAGGAAGAGGGTGGCTATCCACCGTCAAAATGGCATATTCTCCATTTTCCAAGCTGCCTTGTCTCTATTACTTTGTCATCCCTTCTTTAATCACCTTTGTTGGTGGGTTGGATTTGTGAGGATAAGGAGTATTTTGACCCACCCGATCCCACTTTTTACTTTGTTTTTAATCGACCTCTTTTGATTTAGTACACTACTCTGTCCCATATATTTCTCCACATAAATTATGTATACATCATTTTCACTCTTCTTTTACAATGAAGTTCTATGATAAAAAATGGTTTTCGCTTCAAATATTTGAATGAATGCTCGAATATTCACCTTTTCTTCAAACTCTGCCTAAATTCTTCACATGTAAACCTGCAAACTCTCTAATGGATTGTTCTCTTCGTGTTTCAGTTTTTAATTTTGAATTTTGAATTCATTTTGGGTTTTATATTTTCAGTGTTCATTTTGAAATTGTTAAAAATGAGTTCTTTTTGTCATTTTGAAAAATTATATTCAAAAATAAAAAAATGAAGTTTTAGTTTGATTTTACCTGAAAACAGTCAAAACGACTTTTTTTTTTTCATTTTCTGTTTTCTTTGTAAATTTTAAATTAATTTCTGAAAATAGGTAAGTAAAAGTATTTTCAGTATTTTCGAAAACTGAAAATGACCCGAAAATAGAAAAAAGAACATGTCCTAACTTCTCATACACTGGACCTTTTCCCTCTTTCAATGTAGTCTTATTTTTATTTTAAAGAAAACAATTGAACTACTTTCTTCAAACTCACATCCTTTTTCCCCACCCTAATACTTCCATCAGGGAGGCCGGGGGAATAGATGGTGGTTGTGAACTGTGAAGTTTGAGAAATTGGATTTCTTTGAGATATAAAGAAAATAATCTTACTTTGTGGGGGGTATGGAGCGGGACATTACATGATAGTGAGATGGGATGGAGTATTTTATCCCCCCTAAATATAACCTAGTAAAAGAATCTTATTTTATGAAGTTGTTTATTTGACACATTGTAACCTCTTGCATTGTAAATTGGCAACATGGGTTCAATTAGGTGGACTAACACTAACCTCAAGAATTGACAAAAAAAAAAAAAGTTTTATAGTTGACTCCACATTATTGAACATTAAGTAATTAGAACAATTCTCCAATTTTTTTTTTTTTTTCTCCAAACTGGATTGATTTGGGATATATAACCTAAAAAATACGTTTTAGAGAACCTAACATTAATATAGATCGGAAAAAGTAATTAAAAAAGGTCATTTTAAACTTATTAAACCCTTCTAATTAAATATTGTTGACTTAAAGACGATTTGTTAGTAAAGCGATTGGATTGCTTTGGGACATTAACCTAACAAAATAATCTTTTTTATTGGCCATATTAAAGAAAGCCAGAAAGTACATATTTGGTAGACATAATAATGTACCCAATAAAGTATCAAAAAAGAAGTCTTGCACGTTACTATTTTTAAGTAATTATAATAAGCATCTAAACACTGTTAGTTTTGTTAACATGAATTATCTTGAACCAATATAGTGAATCAATTCAAAAAGAAGAGAAGATAAGAAGAAGAAAGAGAAAGGAAAAATCAATAATATATTGAGCCATCAAAAATTAAGTTTTTTTTTTTTTATGAAATACACAAATTTATATATTATAAGAAAAATAAATAAAAAGGAAACATATAAAAAAAAGGAAACTAAATATTATGCAATAATATTATATAAGGATAACATCCTCCCTCAAACTCACAATGCCATAGCAAAAAGTAGCGAGGATTTGTCAAACAAGTAGCGAAAACAATGAAATGGATGAAACTTCGTAAAGAAGTCAATAAGTTGTAACGATTAAGAAACAAAAAGTAGAGAAATGGTGTCAGTCTGCAGATGATGGCGAATCAAATAATAATCAATTTCAGTATGCTTCGTACGCTCATGGAACATAGAGTTGTGAGAAATCTGAATAGCACTTTTATTATCGTAATATATATAAGGGTTGGAGAGGAAGAAATACCCATATCTGCAAGTAACCAACGAAACCACACAATCTCAGTGGTAGTGAATGCCATACCATGATACTATGCCTCAGTAGAGGAATGAGAAACAACAGTCTATTTTTATCTTTCCAATAGATAAGGGAATCACCCAAAAATATACAAAAATCAGTAGTGGACTTGCGATTAGTGGGGTTACTGATCCAATCAGTATCAGAGTACGCATGAAACACTAAAGAAAAGGTCCATGAAAATAAAAGAACGCAAAATACAAACAACACCTACCCAATGAACTGTAGTAGGAGCCGAAACAAACTGACTAACAATGTGAAAAGTATAAACAATATCGAGACGTGTAATGGTAAGATAAACCAGATATCCAACAATGGTACGATACAAAGTAGGATCAGTCAAGGGTATATCATCAAAGAGTGGATATCGAGCGTTGGATGCTAGAGGAGTATCAGCAGTTTTTGTATTAGTAAGATAAGCACGCTCAATAACATCCATATTATACTTAAAGTAAGAGAGAAAGTAATATTTAGGAGAAGAAACAATTTCGATCCCCAAAAAATAAGATAATGCACCTAAGTCCTTCATTTCAAAAAGACGAGCCAATTCTGATTTCAAATCTGCAATCTCATCAATATCATCACCATTAATAATCATATCGTTAACATACAACAAAAGTATAATGCGACCAACCTAAGTGTATCTAAAGAATAGGGCAAAGTCATGATGATTAGATGTAAAATCAAGAGAGATAACAATAGTAGAGAATTTCGCAAACTAGAAAAAGGATGCTTGTTTGAGACCATAAAGTGCCTTCTTGAGTTTTGTAAACATATCCAGGAGAGTGAGAAAGATCAGGAGGGGAAACCATATAAACATCCTCTTGAAGATTTCCATTCAGAAAGACATTTTTGACATCCAACTGAGAGAGACTCCACTAACAAACAAATACAACTACAATTAGTCTACGAATAGTGATCATATTGGCAACAGAAGCAAAAGTCTCCTTATAATCCAGACCACAATGCTGATTAAAATCCTTAGCAAACAATCTAGCCTTTAATGCTCAATAAAACCATCATTATTGGTTTTAATCTTATAAACCCAACGAGAACCAATAGCATGTTTACCTGAAAGCAATGCAACAAAGTTCCAAGTGTCTATCTTATGTATTGCGAAAGAGAATCCTAAATAGCTTCTTTATACGATGAGGGTTCAGATAGCTTGTGAATGGAGGTTAGAAAAAAACAAATGGATTCGGAATAACAAGAATAAGGAAAATCAGGTAACTGAGTGGATTTACGAATATGTTGAGGATATCGAGGAAGGGAGGGAGCAGGAACTGGATCAACGACCTCAGATGGTGCTTGAGAGGCCATAGAAGGAGGAAGGGTGTCATGAGCAAGCGCATGTGTACATGTGGGACATGAAGAATCAACAATACATGAGGTATGGAAAGGTGGTCTACCAATATTATCCGAGAATGGATCAATACGAATGAGATCAACTTTAATCACGTTATGAGTATTATCAGAAATAGAAAAAATGGAATGTGCTCAAGAAACACGACATGATGAGAAGCACATATTTTTTTTATTAATGGGATCAAAGCAACGATAATCCTTTTGTTCCTGATCATAACCCAAGAAAAACAGATAGCAGAGCGAGATGTTAAGTTACTACATTCAACTTCAGGATAAATAACAAAGCAAGTACAGTCAAAGACTCTTAATGATGAGTAATCAAGAGGATGCTCATACAATATTTCAGCGGGTGATAAACTTAAAGTGTGGGAAAATAGAATCTTATTAATTAAAGAAATAGCAGTGAGAACTGTTTCTCCCCAAAATTCACTGGGAACTTTGGCAGACAAAAGAAGGGAACGAGTAGTTTCTACAATGTACCTATGCTTTCATTTAGCAACACCATTTTGTTCTGTGGTATTAATACACGAGATTTGATGAATTGTGCCATCAAAAGCAAGCGATTTAGATAATCAGTAGAAGTATATTCTCAACCCAAGTCACATTTAAAGTATTTAATTACAGCGGCATGTTGAGTTTTAATAAGTACTCTAAAAGAATGATAAATAAAAAGAAAGTCAGATTATCGTTTCATTAGATAAACTCAACAATAACAACTATAATTATCCATAAAATATACATAATATTTAGACCCTCCTTTTGTAGTAATAGCAGCAGGCCCCCATACATGAAAGTGAATAAGATCAAATGGTGCAACAGAATGAGAAAAACTTCGAGGAATAGATAAAGTAGAAAATTTAGGTAATTTGCAACCACTACAATTAGAAATGTCATGAGTTTGCAAATCTCCCAATTGACTTTTAGAAGCTAAATATTTCAAACGATTAGCGAAATATGTTCAAGACGAGATACAAATAAAAAAATTGAAGACGATGAATTCAAACAGAAAGATGACAAGTGAACACCAGAGGTTGTAACGTGTGGTGGTCTCATATTGTCCAGAACATATAGCCCTCATTGTCTACGGCCTATCTCAATTAGTTTTTGAGATTGAGGATCCTGTACATGACAAGCAGTAGAAGAAAACTGAACTAAGTATCCAAAATCACACAATTGTCCAATAGAAATAAGATTCAAAGTAAGAGTTGGAACACAATAGACATTTGAAAGCGATAAATTATATGTGTTAACAGAAGAAACACCTATTAAAAGCAATGATGTACCATCAGCAATCATAACAGACAGACAAGTTAGAAGGACGCAAGTCATTAAAGAATTTTGAGTTAGACGACATGTGATTGGAAGCACCTAGTCAAAGATCCATGAGAAAGAAATATATGAATGACTCTGAAATGACAAACCTATATAAGTAGAGGCTGACATAGCATGTAGTTGTGTGGCTAAGGACTTCTGAAACTGCTCTACTAAATCAGTCAACATTGGACTGGAGAAAGGTGGTGCTCCAAGTACATGTGAGTCACTAGGTGGCATGGTGGCAGTTATTTTAGCATTGGGCCTATAAGATCGCTGCTGTGGGACATTGAGACTTCCAATGTCCCCTTTGTTTGCAAAAATTACATTAATATCTAGCAGCTCTCACATAACCTTTTTTCTGATTCAGTGTAGACGTTCGATAAGGTATAGCCAATACTGAGGTATTAGATGGAGGAAGAGATACTTCTCCTACAAAAAATTCCAAACGTGTTTCCTCATCTGCAAGTTCACTAACCACTGAATCAACTGAGGGAAGTAGAGTGCGATGCAAGATAGAGCCTCTAAGTCCCTTAAAATCACTGCAACGTGCCATAAAAAAAACACTAAACTAATTGCTACTTCTCTCTAAAAGTAATATATTCCTTACATGCTTTCAATCCCGCTGATTCTATAAGAGCCACCTCATCCCAAATTAATTCATAGAAGTGTAAAAATCGAGAATACTCATTCTTTTATTGTAAAGCTCCTATATCAATTTCCAACTAATATCGTTTGCAAAGTTAGACTTAGTGTATAATTTCTAAAAATAATCCCAAATTTCCTTTGTTGTTTCAAATTTTGCCAATTGTATACCATGGATTTCTCAACAGAATTATGAATTCAAGTAAGAATTTTCGTATTGTTTGATTCTCAATTATCCAACTCTGTCACATAATTTTCAGCAGTGTTCTTGGGTTTCATGACAGTTCCACTAACATTGCCCCCACAATCTTTTTCCCTTTAAAAAATTTCTCATCACGGTACTCCAATGTGTGTAATTTTTACCATTCATTCTGACACTAGTAGATTCATCTCTTTTAGTTGCCATCATAACCTTAACAAATAATCAACTACAAATCAATGAAATCACCCAATTCTAAGGAAAACCAACGACAACCAACGTACCACCACAAACTATAATCGGAATATAAAGCACAGTACACGTATAACCAAAGTAATACTACTGAAAGATCAGAAATTTACCCAAGGAACAAACCGCCTTTTGAAATCACCTCGAAAATCAAGCTCATGCGCCCCCAAACATCACTATGTGTGAGTCCCATGCACCTGATCGGAAGATGTGTTTCAACCTGCTAAACAAGAATCTGGTCTCAGTTTTCTCAACTAGTCTCTGATTCAATCGGAATCATACTTTTAGTTGCAGTCGAGTATCGTTTTACACAGTTTTTTCCAACCTGATTTTTACTTGCATTTTCAGTGTTTTACAATAAAACATTTCCCAAATTTTACTCAACTATAGTCTTCGATACCATGTTAACAACGTGAACTACTTTGAACCAATATAGTAAATCAATTAAAAAAAATGAGTAGAAGAAGAAGAAGGAGAGGAAAAATCAATAATATATTGAGTAGTCAAAAATAAGGTTTTTTAATTAAATACACAAATTTATATACTATAAGAAAAGTAAACAAAAAGGAAACATATAAAAGAAGGAAACTAAATATTATGTAATAATATTATATAAGGCTAACAAGTTTAAACTCAACTCTTTAATATATACAACTATTTTTTTTTTCTAAACTAATAAATGCAGAGTAGCAAATATTCACACACGACGAAAAAAGGGGATTCTATACAAATGTGTGCTCAAAAAATTAATTTACCAAAATAGTAAAGTAGAATAATAAAAAGATCTTGAACTTTTCATTAAAGATTATGTGATTTTTCAAAAATCTGTGTGTGTGTGTGTGTGTGTGTAGAGAAAAGTATCTTTTATTTTAATGCTTAACTACGAAATAAAATTTTGTGTATGCTAGTCAAAGAAAGATAACTAAAAAAATGCTACAGTTATGTTAACAAATTAATATAGACTCGTGAACAAGGCACTCTTCTTGTTAACAGCTATTTGGATATTGGGACAAATTTAGTGTTTGGTACTTTGCTAATTTAAATAATTATTTAGCACTAGTAGCTAATTAATTAGGAGTTGTCTCTAAGTTTTATGCCCTAAGTTCAATCAATTTGGGACAAAAACACTTTAAATATATATATA
>CAIGRB010029122.1:0-27498 GCA_903798255.1 Fraxinus quadrangulata | reverse complement strand
GAGTTTCATTGATACTGCATAATGAAATTGAATAAAAAGATAATTTAACCTAAATACAAAGAGACTATATATAGGCTAAATAAAGAATACTAAAAAAACTATTCTACCCTTAATAAATAATAAAATAAAATAATCCTATATTTCTTAACAGCTTCTTGAATTTTTCAAACTAATCAATCAACACTAGCTTTATCAGCAAGTCGACCCAACTGGTATTTTCCAAATCTCATATAAAATGATGTCGAAGTTCAATATGATTTGACCTAGCATGGAAGACTAGATTTTTTGTCATTGCAATTGTCGACATATTGTCACAATAAATTACTGTTGGTCCTTTCTGCTAAAATTTCAAATCTTTCAAAATTCTTCTGAGCCAAATTGCTTTGCAAGCTGAACCGACATATTGTCACAATAAATTACTGTTGGTACTTTGTGCTCAAATTTCAAATCTTTCAAAAATCTTCTGAGCCAAATTGCTTTGCAAGCTGAATTTCTAGCAGGGATGTAATCTGCTTATGCATATGATAAAGTAACAGATTTCTGCTTTTTTGAGCTCCAGCAAATCACATTTGATCCAAGGAAAAAGATATATCCAGCAGTGCTCTTCTGATAATCAACCGATCCTGCCCAATCTCTACATGTATAGCCAACAAGTTTGCAATTGTTTTCCCTTTTAAACTCGACGTCGTGGTTCTTGGTTCTTTTAAGGAATCTCAAGATTTTTTTTTGCTACTACAAAATGTATTTTACTTGGTTCATTCACGAATCTGATTAATAAGCTGACTGAATTTGTTTATGTCTAGCCTTGTATTGGGGTAAATCAATGAACCAAACAATTTCGATAAAGTGTGCGTCAACATTTTCTGCATAATCATAAATATGTAATTTTTCATTCAAGCCCTGGAATCAAGACAGGCTTGCACTGGTTCATGTTGAATTTCATTAAGAGATCCTCAATATACTTTACGAGAAAAAAAACTTCCCGAGCTTTGCTTTTAATTCCAAGAAAATATTTCATTAGTCCCAATTCAGTCAACTCGAAGTCTTATCATTTTAATCTTGAATTCTTCGACATGGCTTTATTTGTGTTGTAGTACATTAGATCATCCACGTACAGGCATATGACAAGAAATTCCTTTTCAATGTTCTTCACATAGAGGGATGATTAACTTGTACTTTGATTGAAACCATTTCGAAGAAAATAGCTGTTGATTTTGCTATTCCATGCTCGGGGTACCTGTTTCAGGCCATATAGTGCCTTTTTAAGATGATAAGCTTTATTCAGGCCATATAATGCCTTTTTAAGATGATAAACTTTATCTTCTTTTTCATTGACTGCAAAATCTTCTGGTTGCTCGATATATAGGTAGCAATTGTACATCAATAGATTATGGGATATTTTCATTTAATTGTAAATGGATTAGCACTCAATTCAGTAAACTGCGTTTGTGTGTCTGCGCTTAATTCAATTCTTGCCTCTTTCAATTGAATGCTTTCAATCAAATTCACGTTCGCAATCAAAGATGGATTGACTGGACTCAAATCAACAAACCCAAGGCAACAAGGTAACACCACAACTCAATTGAACCCAAGAATTCCACTAGAATCACCAAGTAACACCAAGAAGGTCGAAAGGCAATGAGTAAACGGGAGCTACCAAAGGTCATACAGCCAGTGACATACGCCAATAATGGTTGCTGGAAAGCTCAACCAAAAGGCACAAGGGAGAACCACAAAGAATCGCGTAGCCGAGAGCACAAAGGGATAAAAGCTATGTATTCTTGTATCAACAGTGGACAAGATGCCACTTATATAGTTGACAGGTAGGTCACCCAAGTGGCCCAAGTAAATATTAAATGGGTTGAGCCCTAATCATCCCTAATTACGACTTGTGGGATTCTTGGTCCATCTTGGTTCCATGGGCTACAAATTGTTACCTCAGGTCAATCGTTAAACAATATTCAATAATTGGCTCGAAGCCTATTGAATTAATCCTGGTTTTTTATCATCGCCCTAGGTTTATTTGGTATCTCACATGTGATGCAAGAACAAAATATCACATGTGATACACTATGCCAGAAAGACTCTTGTTGAAGCTCAGTTGAACTACACTACAACAGAAAAATAGTTGGTGGTGGTGGTGTTTGCTTTTGACAAATTCAGGCCTTTCTTGATAAGACTAAAGGTTATTAAGTATAGAAATCATGCAATGCTACAGTACTTGCTCAATAAAAGAAGATGCAAAGTCGAGACTCATATATGGATAATTCTATTATAGGAGTTCAACTTAGAGATTCGAGATAAAAAGGGGAGGAAAGATTTAGTAGCAGATCATTTATCTCGCTTTGAGTCATAAGAATAGGATCCTGCATATGAATTCAATGAATTATTCCTAGATGATATATTTCTACCTAATGGGATAGCATCTCAATATGCAAACTATATGAACTACTTGATTAGTTATATCATCCCAGCGAAATATTCTAGTCATCAAAAGGAAAAAAATACAATGACCTCAAACACTAATTTGGATGATTTCTTCTTCTATAGTCTGGTTCGAATCAGCTAATTCATCATTTTGTATTGGAAGAAGAACGCAAAAAGCTTTTGGAGAGTTGTCTATAGAGCTCACTTTTTAGCAACCAAAACAGCGGTAAAAGTTCTACAATCGGGGTTCTATTGGCCTACACTATTTAGGGATGCTTGTGCCTTGGTAAAGAAGTATAATAAATGCCAAAGAATGGAAAACATTTCAAGGAAGAACATGATGCCTTTAAACAGTATTCTATAAGTTGAACTATTCAATGTTTAGGACATTGACTGTATGGGTCCATTCTCCTCATATGGTCAGCATTACATCTTGGTAGTTATGGATTATGTGTCTAAATGGGTAGAGGTCGCTTTGCCAACAAAATGATGGTCAGATTGTAACTCAATTTCTTAGAAAGAACATCTTTTCAACATATGGCACTCCTCAAGCTATTATTAGTGATGATGGAAAGTATTTTTACAACCGCAAATTTGTAGTGTTAATGGTAAAATAGATGGTTAAGCATCGTGTCTCTATACCTTATCATCCATGTGAGTTCGTAATTTACTAACTAAGTTTGACCTTACGTGCGGAATTATACAATTAACAAGAAACAATTCACTTTTAATTGTTCTAGATGGTTAAACAAACAATCCAATTATCCTAAGTTGAATTATCGCAGTTTGTAATAAGAAAGCAATAAATAACGAGCACCACGATGATGACGGAGAAACTCCAACTGGGTAAAAACTTTGGGATCAAGCCAGTTACCTCCACTACAGATACTAGCTGTTGTAAACCTTGCAACTCCAAGATCTCTACTCATTCTAGCCTTGTGATCTGCTACCAAAGATATTGTTCAGCCAACCTGCTAGACCTCTTGTAGCTTCTAAGTTCTGATGTAGTTACAGACTCACAATCTTCTACCAAGATATATTGTCTCAGTCTCACGATCTTCTGCACATGTCTCTTCCAAGTGGATACCCAGGAATCACCTATCCGTGTTCTTCTTCCTACGCTTGTATCCATTCCTCAAAGTGTTAAGGAAGCTAGGTATTTTAGATTAACAAACCTTGATGTTTTCCCAAAAATCGGTTGCTAGATCACAAGAATAATATAGATAAATCAATCAATGAATTGCTTCTTGGATCTCTCTAACAATTATATGAAAGTGTTTTGCAATTGTAGTACAACGAAGCAACCCTATGACCCAGACATTTGTATTTATAGTTGGGGACGCTTAAGTGTTATGGGCCGTGTAAAACTCTTCAAAATCGCAATTAGGGTTTTTCCGGATCGACCTATCACTCGAGCGAGAAGCTAGCGATAGGCAGGCGACAGACATTCTATTTTTGTAGCTCGTGTAGTGTCCAGATGATAGGCTAGTGAAAATGTAACACCGTGTTTCTCCTCTTTTCTTGCTCGAACCCTAGACCTCATAACCCAATTTGTACAAATTCCACCCTAGGTCATTGACTTTTACAACACATTACAAATTAGTCTTTTTGTCCATGGAATCGTGAATACTAAAAACCTAACAAACTCCCTATTTGGCATTCTATAAAAAACTATACAATAAGTGAAGGAAAACTAAATAAAATCTAAACTACCCAAGCTTTATTAAACTGATATCTTTTGCATTCTTTGTTGAACCTATTTCCTGAAATTCACAACTCAATACCCAGTGTAAAAACACATGATACAGGAAATCAAAAACTCATGAACACTACACAAATAAGCATGCTAGTTTGAGACATGACATTAATATCAATCGAAACACCAACCGAAATATTAACATTCATCAAAACTCAAACAACTATGCACATTCTTCCCCTTACTGCAAGTTTCTCAATGTTTTTATGCAGTAGACAAATGTATATATGTCTCTCCTCAATGACCCCTATACATAAAGTGAAAAAATCTTTTATAAATATTTTTTTATAAAAACTCTCTCCCCCTTTTTGTCACAAATAATGAAGGGATACACAAAACTTTTAACATTAACATAAAAATGCAGTCGTTAGCATACATAAGTATAATCAATGTACAGTAAACCATCCCACATACCCAATCGAAGTTATTATGGAGTAAATTGTATAAGTGACCCATGTGTGAAAAGTGTCACTAATAATTTGTAATCAAGACTCCAAACCTTAATTTTGTGAGAAAGGACATGCTACAAATCACTGCCAATAAGTATATTCCTCTACTTATGAAAATCAAACCATTTAAAACGCATTATGACCTTTAAATAAAAGCTCATTTTGTATTGATATTTTCTTTTCTCCCCTTGACATTGAGCATATTTTATTTTCACATCTTTCAAATTTTAATCTCATAATTATTTTTTACATCTTAAGTGTAGACTCCTCTTCTTTAAGTGACTAAAATGACACCTGTAGTGAGCTTTAAGCTGGTTAATCCAAGTGAGTTGATCATAGATACCAGGTTATGAGAAACCTTGCAGGCTGAATTGCTCGAGTTAAATAGGTTTCGAAGAAGAATATAAAATATTGAGTTTTTTATTACCAGGGATGAATTTGAGCTTAGGTCTAATAAATAAGGTCAATTCATATTCAAAGTCATCTTATTAACATGTGATTGTCATCCCAAATCTCACATACGCGATTGAGTCCCACTAACAATATTATGTGCAGTGCAGATGATACATAAAGACACATATACTAAATACTCCATAATAACTTAAGCCAACAATGAAAATTATATTACAGATCATTGATTAAAGTCATACTAGATCACAATAAACAAATTCAAGTATATTATATATTAAGCCGTAAAAACAATTTTCCACAAATTTTTTAATTTTTTTTCAAATTTTCATTTTTTTGTTTTTGTTTTTGTTTTTGTTTTAAAGCATGAATCCACCAAGTACACAATTTTTTTTTTTTATTGAACACACACAAAATGAAAATAATTAAATAATAAAAAAATATATGCATGAATTTTCTACATAGAAAACAAATAAACAAATATGATGCATGTATAATTCAATGTCACATAATGATGAAGCATAAGCATGAACCACAAATACCGAATCAATTAGGTATGCAAATGCTCTTACCTTTAAGAGCACCGTGATCTATTTCAAAAGTTTTATGATCACTTTTCTTCATCCAAACTTGCCTAGTGACATGAATATTTTCGGTCATCTGTGCCATTAACTTGACCAATTTAGTTACCTGATTAGTAAGGAAGTCAATCTGACAATCAAACTCCTGATTCTTATTTTTATGTAAGTTTTGATTTATATTTCTATTTAGGAAATGACGACACCCAGGTTTTATGTGTCCTAACTCACCACAGTGAAAACATGTGAGGATAAACCTAAAACCAATGTTATGTGGATGCTGACGTCTATTCCTAGGTCGACGGGTCCTACGTTGTCTAGTATGCCTTTGTCTAACAAATCCCTTATTCTTAAGATCAGAGTTAGGCACATGTTTAGGCTGGTCGTGGTATGGACAAACGTGGTCTTAGAAGTACTAGCATTATTTTCCTTAAAACGTAGACTCTATTATTTCCAGTCGGCTTGCCCATTCTCAAAATGTTATCTAACTTTTCAGAACCAATAGAGAAGGTAAGCAGTTGAAACTTAGAATATTCTGGATCGCTCAGAAGGTTCTTAACCTGGATTTCTAGGGTCCCTTTCTCTGTGGTCACGTCGCTGACTCTTCTAGAGGACTTCTTAAGTTCACTGGTGAGATTCTTAACCAGAGTCTCTAAATTTTCATTCATAAATTTCACTTCACTCAGGATTGAAGTACATTCCTTAATGTGTGCTACTAACTTCTCATTTTTCAATTCAAAATCCTTATTCTTCACACTCAAGGCTTTGTTTTTAGTAAGAATTTTAAAACTCTCCTCATACATCTTATCATAAACCTCTTGGGTATCTTACTCACTTAAAGACTCTTCATCAGAATCCTCCTAACTATCTAAGTCCTCTTCTCTTTCACTCTACTGGTCAGATCCATTCTTAATTCTCGTAGTAAAGGCAATATACTTTTCACTTTCCTCACGAGTTGATTTCTCGCTTTGATTGTCCGATTTAGAGTCGTCATCAGTGAGAGTAGCATTCACAGCCTTATCCAAATTTCTCCTACTTCTAGGGCACTCACTCCTAACGTGGTCAAGACCTCAACAATTATGGCATCTTACAGATTTAAAACTTTTCCTAAACTCATTTGGACCACTTCTACGCTTCTCTTTAGGTTTCGGTTTATTCCTAAATATTTTTCGAAATTTTTAAGCCAGGTAAGCTAACTCCTCATCATTCGGGAAATCAGAATCAGAAGATTTGGTTCATGTATTTTTCACGGATTTCAAGGCCAGAGATTTATCTTTTAACTGGTTTATCTAAGGTCAACTCACACATCTGGAAGAATCCAACTAACTCCTCTACCTTAATAGAGTCTATATCCTTACTCTCCTCAATAGCAGTGATTTTAGCCCTAAATCGCTCAAATAAGGATCTAAAGATTTTTCTGACAATTTTTGACTCGGGCATTTTCTCACCAAAGTTGAAACTAGAATTAACTATGTCATTTAAACTCGCATAGAATTCATCAAATGTCTCATCCTCTTTCATCATCATCTCTTCAAATCTAGTGGTCAACATCTACAACTTAGATTTTTTAACAGTGAGTTCCTTCATGTGTGGTCTGTAGAATATCCCAAACTTCTTTAGCAACCTCACATATAGATACTCTCCTAAATTCTTCTGGGAATACCGCCATAAATAAAGCATGTAAGGTCTTACTGTTCCAGTTATATTCGTCTAAGTTTACTCTATTCCAATTAGAAATGGAAGTGTGAATAACTTCATTATTAACAGTAGAACTAGGTGCAACCCAACCATTCATAACACTCAACCATATACACTCATCCATGAATTTCAAAAAAGGCTCTCATTCTAACATTCCAGTAGGCATAATTAGTGCCATCAAAGTATGGTGGGACGGATAATGAACTACTCATCTAGACAAATNAAGTTTTATGATCACTTTTCTTCATCCAAACTTGCCTAGTGACATGAATATTTTCGGTCATCTGTGCCATTAACTTGACCAATTTAGTTACCTGATTAGTAAGGAAGTCAATCTGACAATCAAACTCCTGATTCTTATTTTTATGTAAGTTTTGATTTATATTTCTATTTAGGAAATGACGACACCCAGGTTTTATGTGTCCTAACTCACCACAGTGAAAACATGTGAGGATAAACCTAAAACCAATGTTATGTGGATGCTGACGTCTATTCCTAGGTCGACGGGTCCTACGTTGTCTAGTATGCCTTTGTCTAACAAATCCCTTATTCTTAAGATCAGAGTTAGGCACATGTTTAGGCTGGTCGTGGTATGGACAAACGTGGTCTTAGAAGTACTAGCATTATTTTCCTTAAAACGTAGACTCTATTATTTCCAGTCGGCTTGCCCATTCTCAAAATGTTATCTAACTTTTCAGAACCAATAGAGAAGGTAAGCAGTTGAAACTTAGAATATTCTGGATCGCTCAGAAGGTTCTTAACCTGGATTTCTAGGGTCCCTTTCTCTGTGGTCACGTCGCTGACTCTTCTAGAGGACTTCTTAAGTTCACTGGTGAGATTCTTAACCAGAGTCTCTAAATTTTCATTCATAAATTTCACTTCACTCAGGATTGAAGTACATTCCTTAATGTGTGCTACTAACTTCTCATTTTTCAATTCAAAATCCTTATTCTTCACACTCAAGGCTTTGTTTTTAGTAAGAATTTTAAAACTCTCCTCATACATCTTATCATAAACCTCTTGGGTATCTTACTCACTTAAAGACTCTTCATCAGAATCCTCCTAACTATCTAAGTCCTCTTCTCTTTCACTCTACTGGTCAGATCCATTCTTAATTCTCGTAGTAAAGGCAATATACTTTTCACTTTCCTCACGAGTTGATTTCTCGCTTTGATTGTCCGATTTAGAGTCGTCATCAGTGAGAGTAGCATTCACAGCCTTATCCAAATTTCTCCTACTTCTAGGGCACTCACTCCTAACGTGGTCAAGACCTCAACAATTATGGCATCTTACAGATTTAAAACTTTTCCTAAACTCATTTGGACCACTTCTACGCTTCTCTTTAGGTTTCGGTTTATTCCTAAATATTTTTCGAAATTTTTAAGCCAGGTAAGCTAACTCCTCATCATTCGGGAAATCAGAATCAGAAGATTTGGTTCATGTATTTTTCACGGATTTCAAGGCCAGAGATTTATCTTTTAACTGGTTTATCTAAGGTCAACTCACACATCTGGAAGAATCCAACTAACTCCTCTACCTTAATAGAGTCTATATCCTTACTCTCCTCAATAGCAGTGATTTTAGCCCTAAATCGCTCAAATAAGGATCTAAAGATTTTTCTGACAATTTTTGACTCGGGCATTTTCTCACCAAAGTTGAAACTAGAATTAACTATGTCATTTAAACTCGCATAGAATTCATCAAATGTCTCATCCTCTTTCATCATCATCTCTTCAAATCTAGTGGTCAACATCTACAACTTAGATTTTTTAACAGTGAGTTCCTTCATGTGTGGTCTGTAGAATATCCCAAACTTCTTTAGCAACCTCACATATAGATACTCTCCTAAATTCTTCTGGGAATACCGCCATAAATAAAGCATGTAAGGTCTTACTGTTCCAGTTATATTCGTCTAAGTTTACTCTATTCCAATTAGAAATGGAAGTGTGAATAACTTCATTATTAACAGTAGAACTAGGTGCAACCCAACCATTCATAACACTCAACCATATACACTCATCCATGAATTTCAAAAAAGGCTCTCATTCTAACATTCCAGTAGGCATAATTAGTGCCATCAAAGTATGGTGGGACGGATAATGAACTACTCATCTAGACAAATTAAGGTCAAGAATCGAAATAAGACTCTGAAAGTTTGTAGTTTACTAACTAAGTTCGACCTTACATGCGGAATTATACAATTAATAAGCAACAAGTCACTTTTAAGTGTTTCTAGATGGTTAAACAAACAATCCAATTATCCAAAGTTGAATTACCATAGTTTGTAATAAGAAAGTAATAAATAACAAACGCCAAGATTACGTCCACTATAGACAATGTGGGTTATAGTTCAATTCCAAACTTGTTCTACTAGCTACTGTAAACTCAGCAACTCTAAGATCTGTTGCTCATTACAACCTTGCGATCTGCTACCATAGATATTGTTCAACTAACCTGCTAGACCTCCTGATCTACCCATGTAGCTTCCAAGTTCTGCTGTACTTATATACTCACAATCTTCTATCAAGTTATGATGTCTTATTATCACGATCTTCTGCACACGTCTCTTCCAAGTAGATACCATGAATCACATATTCTTGTTCTTCTTCCTACGCTTGAATCCATTTCTCAAAGTGTTAAGAAAACCAAGTATTTTGGATTAACGAACCTTGATGCTAAAACTCAGTTGCTAGATCACAAGAATGATGTAGATGAATAAACAATGAATTGCATCTTAGATCTCACTAATAACGATATGAAAGTGTTTTACAATTGTTGAACAATGAACCAACCCTATGAAATTTGTCCCAGACATTTGTATTTATAATTGGGGATGCTTAGGTGTAATGGGTCGTGTAAAACTCTTCAAAATCGCATTTAGAGGTTTTTCAGATCATCATGTCCCTCGAGCAAGATGCTAGCGATAGAAGTGCGACACACTGTCGCTTAAGTGAGAGCTCGCGACAGGAGGGCGACATATATTTTGTTTTTGTCGCTCGACGATGTCTAGGCAATAGGCTATCGAAAATGGGGCGCCGTGTTTCTCCTCTTTTCATGCTCGAACCCTAGACCTCATAATCCAATTTATATAAATTGCACCCTAGGTCATTGACTTTTACAATACATTACAAACTAGTTTTTTGTCTATAGAATCGCCAATACTAAAAACCTAACAATCCACCTATAAGTAGGCATGTAGAAATCTCTAAAAGACTAAAGAAAATTTTGGAGGCAACAATAAATGCATCATGCACAGAATGACCAAGGAAGCTAGATGATGCATTATGGATGTACTGCACTACTTTCAAGATACCCATCGATATGTCTCCATATCAATTGGTATTTAGGAAAGCATGTCATTTGCGAGTCGAGCTTGAGTACAAAGCATATTGGAACACACACATGCTGAATTTTGATATGAAGTCAATCATGAAGAATGCCAATTTATACAAAGAAAAGACAAAAAGATGGCATGATAGGCATGTCAAAGAAAAGGAGTTTGAGGTTGGTAAGTAAGTAAGTTCTTATATTCAACTCTCGTCTCAAACTATTTCCAGGCAAGTTAAGGCCAAATTGGTTAGGTCCATTCACTGTTGTAAGTGTATTTTCTTACGACATAGTTAAAGCAGTACCTCAATATCATCTGCGAAGATTTGAGGTCAATAGGCAATGTTTAAAGGTTTATTGGGATAGTGATTATGCCAATGAAGACAATCGTGCTTTCGAAAATCCAAAGTATCATAAACGACAAAGTCAAGCTAGAAACTATAAATAATCACTTATTAGGAAGCAACCAATTTCTCTTTCTTTTTATTTATTCAACTTTATTTGCATTAGAATAGACATTTTATAGCTTTTGTGTGTTACGAGTAGATTAGGTATCTTCATCCATTATTCAGGTCATTAAGGTCATTAGTGTAACGACCCGACCTTGCGCCGAAACCATTATCATATCATACGTAGTTGCCCAATTGGTACCAAATTCAACTTAAATCTCTCATATGACGGCGGTCTTGTGTTCGAATTCTAGGGGACACGTTAGAAGTCATGAGGGGTAAGATGGACATAGGCTCTCCCAAATCGGACAGTACATATAATATGATAACGGCTGTGGCGCAACGTCGGGTCATTAAAAAAAAACACATTTTTTTGTTACGACCCAACCTTGCGCCGGAATCGTTATCATATCATACGTACTGTCCGCTTTGGAAGAGTCTAGGCCCATCTTACCCTTCACGACTTTCTGATATATCCTCCAAGATTTGAACACAAGACTTCCATCATATGTGAGACTTAAGTTGAATTTGGGTACCAATTGGACAATGTAATGACCCGACCTTACGCCGAAACCGTTATCATATCATACGTACTATCCGCCTAATTGGTATCAAGATTCAACTTAAGTCTTCCATATGATGGAGGTCTAGAGTTCGAATTCTGGGGGATGCGTCAGAAAGTCGTGAGGGGTACGATGGGTCTAGGCCCTCCTAAAGCGAATAGTACGTATAATCGGTAAGACAATTGGTGCTCACCGATTATAATCTGTAATATCTCTAATCTTTTTTTATTCAACATGACAGATTCAACAGTGTGATCCAAGGAAAATTCTACAAAACGAAGTAAGTCCATTCATATATGGGTTCATTTTAATATATTGAGCTGAATTGTTCTATATAATAATTGGTTTTAGGTATGTAGAAATAAAATTTGACACTGAAGTTACTTTCTCTAGTTATTTTGGAGCCATTTGTTTGTAATGGCTTTATTCATCTGATTTCTCATTCACATCATCTTAAATCTCTTTTAACATCATAATCATCATCAATAATCTTTATTTTGCAGCCAGTCACTCGAAGATGAGTTGAAGCAGATTGACATTAACATAATCAAACAAAATATAAACATTGAGTTCCCATTCAATTTCAGATCTTAAATTAAACATAGTTTTGGTATATTATTACGATATAATTGTCGTATGGTATCGGACAAGTGCAAAACATTGAATTGGCTAAATATAGTTTTTACAGATTATTATGATATCATTGTCCGAATGTTTGTATGCAGGGACATGATATCAAGAGTCTCCAGTATGCAAAAGCTCCTTAAGGAGAAGTTAAATATCGAAGATCATACTAAGGTACCATACTTAATTGATTTTATGTTATTTAAAAGCTAATTGGAAGGGAAAGATTTAAACGATCAGACAATTTGGATTAATGAGTAATGTTTTATTAAAGATATTCGTAGTGAGCCACACTGCTGATTGGATGTTGCTTGAGACAAATACAAACTTGGTATAACAATGTTATGAAATTATTGTCACATTCCAAAGATGAATGTACAATTGTAAATATTTCAATAAGAAACCTAAAAAAATAGATGACTTGGAACATGTGCTCTAAATTGTGATTAGTGTAGCAACATGTTCAAGGATGACATACAAAGCCATACACATTTAAAGTTGAAGAGTATAGTGTGATTTATATGAATCTCAGAATAATGATTTTTTCCAAAATTGATTTTAGAAGTAGATTAATTAGATATAGGTAGCATTGAATACATAACTCCATAGTGAAGATGAATGATTATATTAAACCTGAGGTATAATGCGTTGATAAGTGACATATTGTGCTCCCCACCTACACACATAAATTTTATCAGGAAAAAGAAAGAGTAAACTATTGTGATACTCAGCTTACCTTTGTGAGTTTGCTCCATCAATCCCAAAGTTCACAATGACGAGTTGTATTATTCAATGTCAAAATAAAGTGAAAAACCCAGATTGTAACAATAACTAAGAAACTATAAATGAAGTTCAAAACCCAGAGATTGTAACCCTAAACAATAAAATAAAGAACAGAGGAGTTGGCATAAATTTTTGCAAGGTGATTTTGAGCCCCAACCCAACAAATAGGGGTACTAATCAAGAGACTAGATAATGAAATGAAGAAAGAGTTCTCTTGCCCTTTCTGAAGGACGAATTTTGGATTTGGAGCATGTTTCCCTTAAAATGAGACTTTTTCAGTTGAGCATGGCTTTGTTACATCAAGTTCGAAAAGAAGTATGTAGAATTGAACCTCTCATGAGTGGTAGTTAGAAGGTGTCGATATTACATGTCATTAATTCGGCGAAGTATAAATGGAGTTGAGATGATGAGTTTATTTGGATTAAGGGTACGATAGTATGGTATCATGGGAGGATCTTTAAGTGCAAGAAGAGGATATAGCAGTGGCGCATAGTAACTACAAGTTTTCTGATGCCATAGTTAATGAGCTGATTGGAATGTTAAGATTTAAATGGACACTTTTGTATTGTTGTGTAATGTTGTATCTATACAAGATTTAAAAAATAAAATCTTTAAAAAGAAAAATAATCTAAAATCATGGAATTTACAACAAAATGAAAGAGTAAATATATAGTATGGAGCATTAAAAAAAAAAAAAAAAAGACACCATCAAAATATGCTGAGATCAACACTGTAGATTGCTCATGGCTTTTGTACATAAGAGCTGTCTAATTTTCTTTCCCAATAGTTATTATAGTCAACCATCCAGGGTTGGGGTTGGGATAGATGGTCAAGGGAACTTTATAAAAGACACATGAAAACAATAAACTCCTCCGATTTGGACTTTTGGTAGGACATATTGATTTTACAAATAGGGATTAGAGTTTTTGTTCGACACCAAGTACAAATTTATCGAAAATTAGAGTACAATTAGTAAGACAAATGATTATCTCTTCGATATTTGAAATATTCCAAGAACCACTTTTTATTTTATTTTTTTCAATTTAAAGCCTTGCTACATCTTTTTGACTTTTTTGTTTGCTTTAAGTGCAATTTTAGATAGAAAAACCATCTTTCAATAAAAAAAATCCAATTTGACTCGAATATATTCTTTACTCATTTGGATGCAACTGTAATGCTTTTTGTGAACAAAGAACACCATTTTGAGTCTGATGATTGTAGCTTATAAATAATTGGTCGATGTAGAGAGAGAACAAATTTTGCTTAAAAGCAAGGTACAGAAATACATTAAAAGGAGAGGCTAAAAGTCAAATGTCTAAAATGTTTACTAAAACGAATTGTACTTTTCTCTTCTTGTTAGTAAATTTGTATCTTGATTTGGTCAATAAAATGTACATGCAGGTTAATATCATCTGCTGTGGCCAGGCACTGGATCCCACATCCACAATAAAGGACGTGGCAAATATATGGGTGTCAAACAATATTCCAATTCCTATAAAAGCAGCCAATGAATGGACTGTAGAGGAGGTAGTGATTAAGCTACACTTCATCATCTGCTAGGAGATTGAAGAATATAACTACACTACCATATTGTAGTTGATTCATGTCTTCCATTTTATTGTGGTTCTATCTCTATGTTTTCTTTGGGGGAAAAACGTCAGCAGATTCATCAGAAACTAAATATTTGTGATTTATGAGTTTTATGCTTAAACCCAGAAATTCTTTGTTTTTAGACTTCAAGTTCATGTTTCTTATAACTGGTCTTGAGACATTTGTGCTCAAATCATTTTCATCTGCTTTCTTGTAAAATATAGTTTGCAGTCTATCCTAAATATTTACAATCATCCTGCATGTCAATGAACTGCAGGAGCTAGTTTTGCGCATACAAAATTCTTTTATATTCTTCGAGCATATATAAATATACTACAGATTTTAAACAACGTATCCCTACATTGTATTTTAGATTCTCTAAGCATAAGGCATCCAATAAAAAATACCAATATCTAATATTTTTCCAATAATACTAAATGTTAGTTCAGCCTACAATATGTAGAGCATTTCATGCATGCCAAAAGAAAAAAAACGAGTATAAATGGACCACGAAGAAAACCTTAAATCAATTTTCAAGCACCCCATACGTCTTGCACTTTCAATGATAAAAGTTCCTCGTTCGTCTATAGTATACAAATATAAGAAAAGACCAATAATATGAAAATGAATACGAAGAGCTAATTTTTTATAATTGTTTTATTCATGAAACTGAAGCGATTGCAATGAGATCAATAACAATGAATCTTATCTTTTCTGTGTCCACATTGGTTGCTGTTAAACCCACAACCATGCGAAAAAATACGGGAAGATTTATCTGCCAAGTTCTTCAGCGGCCAACCGAAATTTGGTTGATAACCACATTTTGGTGGCAAAAAAGTAAAAAAATTAGTTCAATTTTAATGGACAAGACCTTTACCAACCAACATTTGGTCGGTGATAGTGTCGTATAGTAACCACATTTGATTGGTCGCTAAGTCGAAGTCAGTGGAGCTCACTTTTTTTGTAGTGCCCCTACAAAAATACATAAAACCATCAATAGAAATAAATTATTAATCAAATGTTTCCATATGCTACACTCTCACTCTCACAACAGATCTGGTGCATCTAATCAAACTATGAAAAACTGATCCCAACAATAAGAAGTCTTTTTTAAATCTTTAGTGAGTGAGTTGATAATTTTTCTCCAGAATAGGGGGAATAATATATCACTAATCTCAATGAAAGGAAATGCAATGTAATGTATGTAAATCCATTTTATCATAAAATATGTACATGGGTTCTTCTTTATATTTATACATGAAATATGCAAGTGCATTTCACCTGGCAATTGGAAGAATCCAATTGCACAGAGAATTAAACAGTTTTTGGTTTTTAGTGTTCATTGATTCTAATTTTCATTCTTCAATGGCAGTAAAATTGTTTAGTTTCTACTTTAAAATAAAATGTTCATTTTTGTTTAACTGAATTCTCCATGGGGCAAAAGCAAAATATAGAAAAGAAAAGAAAAAAAAAACAATTGCGGGTAAATTGTCCGTGCACAAAGCATTTTTATTACTTGATTAATTGTTTTATTATGTCTACGTTTTACATGAAATTAGATAATTTTAGCTACATTTCACACATATATTATTTGCTAAAATTTCCAAAAATGTGGAAAATAGAAAGTATCTTATATGGGATCAACATAATAGTGCTATATTGACTTGATCCCATGAAGTAAATGCATATGTATTACTAAGTTGATAATGCATTTAAACTGGCTCTGTAGAGTTATTAATATTAAGATTGAACCGAAGTCAACTTCTTTTGATAAAGATAATATGTTCTGTGTCGAGTTATTGCCAAGTCTAACAACTTGAAGCTTTTAAATTTGGAGTGAACGACTTGGGACATGTATACTTTTAGGCTTTCGCAATTCTCAAATGCATTACAATCACAAAATCATCAACTTATCTTACCACAAAATTTTCTGTGATATTAATTCTTTCTAAAGTAACACCAAACTCATAAAAGAAATGTGAATATAAGGTTAGTTGAAATTGAACTTTCAGGGGAAAAAAAAAGTCAGAAGTGCAAATTGGTTGAGTCCAATTTTGATTCTCAATACCTTGGATTCAACAAAGAATTATTTCTTACTCGTGCAATGGGCTTAAGTGACTTTTTTACCTTGTACATATTCAAGGAAGTTGAATATTGTTCAGGTGGTTTTAGTCCATATTACAAAGGAAATTCTATCAATTTTTTTATAAATATATGTTATAGTCAAAGCAGGTCATAGTTCAGGTGGTTTTAGTCCATATTACAAAGGAAATTCTGTCAATTTTTTTAAAAATATATGTTACAGTCAAAGCAAGTCATAGTTGTCTTGATGGTGGGTCAGACACTTAGTTGGTATCTACCATCGGCGCACGGCACGTGTCGAGTCCATTAGGGTGATTTGGGATGAGTCGTGTCAATTGGCTTTGAGCATAAAATTTAAGGTCATTCATTTTTAATTAGGTTGAATGTGTAAAATATTTTACAAGTTTATTATGCGAATTGTTAGTTTATTGTTCCGATAGCGTAGAAAATGCGAATTAATTTTAAAAAAATATTAAAATGACAAACGACAACATTTGCAAAATGTTGCCAAAAACCAAAGGGAAGAGATACGGCAACGTTTAAAAAATGTTGCCGTATCTACCTACGGAAAAAACGTTGCTGTATCTCTTCCCTCAACGGCAACACCGACCTCCGCAACACACACTAAAACGCTTTGGCCGCTCCAAAAGGTGATTTTTGGTGTAGTATTTGTAATGATTTATTAATTTTCCGTTCAGTGGACAGAAAAAGTTTAGGCAAATTTGGTTCCATTGTGTCATTTGACATAAAAAAAAAAAAAAAACATCTCTAATCATTTCACTGTATCCTAGGGGCAAATTAGGTACACGAAGTGACGTAGCCATGGCTCCTCCTATGTCCTCATTACAGGATTTCATAGTGATTTCTTGAAGTCGAAGTTCAATAGGGCTAACTTGCAGTGTTTGCAGAATGAACTTCATTTTATTTTCACCAAACTCCATGAGGTATATGTTGTCTCAGCACTAAGACCTTAAGAAATGGAAGATGCACATTTGCCTAATACAAGGGCTAGAAAAAAGTAGGATCAAGATGATTACATTTGCAAAGGAAACATCTTCAAAACTGTCAGGTTTTATGGATAACTAACGAACTGGAATGATATGACCCAGCCCGGTCATTGCTTGATAACAAAACTCAAATATTTATTGCCAAAACAAGTTTCTACTTTTATTCCTGGCAGATTCGACAGTGTTCTCGGAGGAAAATTCTACAAAATCAAGTAAGTCCATTCATTTTTGTGCTCATTTTAATATATTGAACTAGATTGTTCTATATATATAATAATTGGTTTTACGCAAAGACAAAAATAATTTGATGTTAAAGTCACTTTTTGTAGTTATTTTGCAGCCATTAGTTTGTAATGACTCGATTTATTAGACATCTCTTTATCCAGTCACTCGTAAGACGAGTTGAAAAAGACTCACGTTACATTCATCAAACACAAAAATATAGTTTAGTTGTCATTCAAACTTGGATCTTAAATTGAACATAGTTTTAGTATATTATTTCAATATTCATGTCATCATACGAGTGACTTCAAAAATGAAGAACCGAACTGCCAACCAGTAAAAAGTCGGCCTGCAACAATGAAAATGAAGAAAAGGATGACAATATTAACCGACTCGAATCATCAATTAAACATTGTCCTGAAAGTGTTGTTTGCTGCCTCTCATTGAATTTGAGATGCCCAAGGGACTTCAAACAAATAGGTTTAATGGATTCTTCAATCTTTAATCCGGATTGCAAAAGCACAAAATAAATCAAGAACGTTGAATAAAAGACTATGAAAATCCGAATCTTAAGTGATGAAATTTATATGCTTTGATAAATAAGTTTGGCAATGTCAGTGTTATTTTCTCACATCGTTTTTAACTTGTACTTATGGTGAATAGTCAGTGACAGTCATGAAGGGTCACACACGCGAAATTCATATTCCATTTGTATACAAAGCAGCGCACCATCACAGGTGCACTGCCAAGTTCTTTGCAGTGCACAAGCGCTGCAATGCACTAGTTTACCACGCTTCATCTCAGCTAATCCATCATATATTTTAATAATTCTAACAATCCCCCACTTATTCAAATATTCTCCAATAGAATTTAGATTTAATGCCGTGTTTATGCGTAAGAAAAGGTATCTTTCGTTTTAAATTTTACCTTAGTGAAAATCGCAGAGTTATCGAAATGTCAGGTAGCATTAAGCTTTGAACCCATTATTCATTTTGACATTACCAGCAATGTCACACAACACTCTAATTCTACGTGTGCACCTTCCACATAATTGGAACAATAATTTTATTAGAATCCATGTCAACCATACACAATTTTATCATTTCAACAAAATATTTTTTGGCCGACTCATATACGGACTTTGATGAGTACATTTAACTAATGCATTTCAAACCATTTTACTTGATAATTTGTTAGATCTTATGAGTTTTAGAACATTTGATATTTATTTTAGTGTTGTTTTATAGGTTTGGTGAGGTAGTGTAAATGGTGCAAAAGTTGAAGAAACAAGTGATGTTGGCATGAATTTAGAGGAAAAGAAGTGTTGGAAGTAGGCAAAGACTCAAGAAACTGGAAAGGGAAATGCAGTACAAAAGTCAGAACAGGGATTCAGCGCCCAGGTGCCATGTGTAATGGCCCGAAAATTTTCGTAGAATATAATTTAATTTTGTATGCTATATTTTAATGTTTTGAAAAGTTAGGGACTAGAATGATATACATCAATTTTCAATTTTTATTTGGGTCATATATTTAGATTTTGACCGAGTTTGTGATAAGTTAGGGACTATTATGATATACATTAATTTTCAATTTTTATTTGGGTCATATATTTAGATTTTGACCGAGGTGTTGGATAGATTGTAATCAATCATGCGTTTTCGGCTCGAGAAAAAGTTAATTTGGATTAACGGAGCCCAAGTTATCGAAATGGAAAGAATTAGCCTTAAATTGTATTCTACATTTAATGAACGAGGTTGCACACGCGTATAGTCAATTTTGTCTTTTTGTATATTTTATTAGTTTCCATATTACTAGTTTTGTCTTGTGTTTGTAAAAAAAAAAGTGTGCCGCCACGTGTATGGAAATGTATGAATTTTGAAGTGTGGTTAATTGGCATGACTTGGTCAAAGATTATCTTTTAAACATTCTTACCACTTCCACACGTTTTTCCACTGTGCACCAGCTCCTTAGGATCTAGGTTATTAATTGCCTATGTATCTATATGTTTGACATGATAGAAGAAACATAACAAAATATTATTGCATGGCACACAAGAAGAGGAAGAAAACATGATTTTGGGATTTTCATCTTTCAAGGATTTATTTAATCTAACGATGTAGGAAAAAAGGTGCAGTTGATTTATCCCGTTTAAATCGTTTTTGTTTATGTTGATGAATTTTATACTTAGGAAAGTTAAATGTATGATATGATATGATGATATGCCCATTCTGGTACAAATGATATGATATGATGATATGATCATTCCGATACAAATGATATTATATGAGCTCTTACTGGTTTTTTAAGATATGATGACGGTATGATTTTTCTGACTCGCGTTCTATAAATTTTATTTGGGACTGCACCATATTTTCAAGTTCTACTGAGTATTCCCATGTACTCACCATTTTCTCTACTTCTCACAGGTTAGATCGGGTCGTTGGTCGGCTGGCGATGAGGTGCAGTCGTGGTGTCGGGATTTTTAAGACTAAAGAGAAATAATTCGGTGTAATATGTCAAGATCTATTTTATTTCCAGCTTTTACTTTAGTTTTACTATTATTGACTTTTATTTAGGGATTCTGGAAACATGATTTATATGTTATATGTTATGTGTATTTATGGAACCCGACCTTGTGCCGGAGCCGTTATCATATTATACGTACTATTCACTTTGGGAGGGCCTAGGCCCATCTTACCCCTCACAGCTTTTTGGCACGTTCCCCAGGATTCGAACCCAAGACCTCCATCATATGGGAGACTTAAGTTGAATCCTAGTACCAATTGGGCGAGGTTTTTCGGCCCCAATTCACCATTCTCACCAAAATTGCCAAATTGCTTCAAATTTCACCTTCATTTCCCTCGAGCCTTGAATATTAAGTACACACAAACATTAAATTGCAAGATTCAAACCATTTTAACAAACATCAAGGTACATTTCTAACTTTCGACATTTTTTCATATTTTGGTTATTTTTGTGATTTCATGGAATTTTGGTGGTTTATTTTGCATGTTTGATGGAGAATGGGGTTAGCTAGTTCATGGGTAGTGTGTGTGTGTGTGTGTGTCACTAATGTTTAAATTCATCATAATTTTGATAGGAAATGGCACGGAAGAGAAAGGATGGACCTCAAAGGATAGGTGAAAGGCCACTAGTACTGTTTCTACGGCACGCACGCATGTCGATGACAATGGTATGAGAAGGTTTAGATCATAATCGCATCTAGAAAGGTTTGAGAACATACTTTCTAAATGAAAAATTAAGCTCTATAGATCAGTGATTTTAGAAGATTTTGAGCAATTTGAGCTGGCGCACTTAATCCATCAGGCAGGTTGGGATATGATAATTGTAGAGCCATGCCCCCATTTACACTATTCTCGTATAAGATTTCCTTGCAAACTCCAACAAGGAAATGACACCCTTGGTCCAGAACATAGGCATCATACTTAGGTACGGTACAAATGGATAATCTTCAAGCGAAAATTGATTGACAACTACTTTGAGTTGACTAGAGACGACATTGTCCCACTACCTTTGGACTACAACATGCCCTTAGTTGTACAATTTTTATACAGGAGAGCCGATACTTGGCCACCCGTCACGAGTTAAGCATAATCAGTTTACACTGGTTCCTTGATTATCCAGCATATATGTTCATGTACTTGGCCACTTATTGACCGCAAGCTAGATAGGTGCACTCGACGGTATGCACATTCCTATCGATAAAATGTATGTGATGACTAGGGAGAATCTAACACGCTTGCCTCCAACTCATCCACCTTCTTCTTTAGACCTTCAGAGCTCAGGGATGTTCATTTCATTCTAGCCACCACCGTATATCATGAAAGTCCTTAGTTCCCTTATTTGCCCTTATATTTACATATTTATTGTTATACATTGAGTTATTGAACGCACGCCTATTATAGGTTTGGGGTGGAAAAACATCAAGTATATGCAATTTTTATTGTTTTTGTGTACATATTATGTATAAAAGAAAGATTTTCTTTTGAGTTTTACTGTTTATTTTGCTTGCTTTTGTGAGGCCAACTATGATGTGTATATTTGAAAACACCTGCAGGCTATCAGTTGTGGGAAAATTACATGCTTAGGTCAATTTGTACTCATCCTAGTAAAATTTGATATTCTTTGCGTACAAGATTTATGTTTTGCGTCATGAAGGTGTAATTTGGTTCAAATGTTTAAATACGTTGAAAATAGTGAAACATAGATGCTAAACCCAACCAACGACTTCATTATACATCATTAAACTATTTTAAATATAGTTCGGGGATAATTAAACAATTGTAAGAAGATGTTGAGATGAATGGAGATTCCACGCGTTTAAATTTTTATGTGGATTTTGTGAAGACAATAAAATGAAGATTAGGCAAAAATCTTAAGTTAGATGACCAATTCTCGAGAATGAGATGTTTAATAAGGGATATACTAATCATTGCATAAAAAAGGAAAAAAACTACCATGATTCATGAGTGGAAGCTAACCTAGAAAAGATCACAATGAGGACACAATGAAAATTTCAGAAAGAAAACTAAATAAGGGATCAAAGCTTGTGCATGAAATAGAAGAAGAAAAGCAACTATAAAAAAGTAGGGGCATAAAATATAAGATATACTACGTGTATGATGAAACCCCAGAAACTTAATTGGGATGAGTAGACTTTTGACAAGAGACTATTAGCCTAGTTGATTCCTAGAGATTTAAGAAATCAAAGTATAGGAAAATCCATGTGTTGTTGAGATATTGACTTGAAATTAGTAAGATATATCCAAACTAGAGAGGGTGAGGACTAGTTTATGAATTCAACCTTAAGATTACACCTTGTGAATGAGAGACAAGACGACAATATTGGAGTTGTATATCTTACAAGAGAAGAAATGAGATATTTGATCGTTGAGGAGCGGGAATTGAGTTTGGATAAGTAAAGACTGATTTTGAAATTGTCATTTTTGAAGTTGTTCTTAGATTTGACACAACAATTTCAATCATGAGACAAACGGTAGGTTATCTAACCAAATATTTATAAAAGTTTGCTTTTGAGATAGGTTACAATTTTGTTTGAGGAAAAAACAAATGTTTATGTTTGGAGGTGTTTGATAAGTGTAATTTATACACTTTTCTAGTCCAATAAATTAGGATATGTGGGGCTTCTTATGATGAATTATGAATTAATCTTTCTTTATATATAGCTTGTTAGGTGAAGCTCGATACTTGGAATGGAAATTGGATGAAAGAAGAAAAAGGAGCAAAAGAGAAAAAATTATAAAGTTTATGGAGCAAAATGCAAATATTCAAAATTTGATTTGAACCTCATATTGGTAATGAAAGAATGTTGAGAGTCAATTGGATGGAAATGGAAGACAAATGATTGAAAGTAGAAGAAAGGTGGAAAATGGCCCGAACCAAAAGCAAAGCACATGAGTGATGCACATGCATGAGAGGTAAAAAAATTGTCGCCGACTAGTTTCCTTATCTGATCACCACTCTTTATGGAAACAGCTTTTAGCTGCTATTTATATAACTAATTACTTGTTGTAGTTCTGGAAAGTCCACAATAAGTATAAAATACTGCAAGTTATCACATGGATAATAAATGTTATAAATTTCATATGTGGTGTGTGTAATCATTTACATCATGTACATTAATGCATTACTTTGCTAATGAATTCTGAACAGGAATATGATAATGTTGTGCTTAAAACAAGTTTAGCTTACTCGAAAGAGATGGTTAGATAATAAATGATTATCGATTGCTATCAATACATAAATCATACTAAGTCGTATAAGTTGAGAATCGGAAATAGAAAATCAATAGGCGGATCCACAAGTCCAATGCATTTATCTCATACATTAATTGAAACCAACACATTTAGATAATTAGTAGAATAACTTAAAACAAATAAAATCGTCTCTCTTGTGTTATATTATCCGAATTTGATACAAAACAAGTGTACTTCATTTTATAATTTATTTTCTATGGGATGATGATCACATTATTACTTATCAACTATTCCGTACGCTTGTGGGATTTGTCGGAACAACGTGTATTGATTCCAATGATTTTGGACATCATATAAATAAATCTCAAGATAAGTAAATCACATTATTAATGACCCCGATACATCATTTTATGTTGTATCGTTTAAAGTATCACAATATGTAAGAAATCTACGGCCATATTGACTAAACAAAATTTAAAAATTTATTAACATATTGACTAAACTAAAATAACGAAATCACGTGATGAAACAAAATTTAAAATTGAACTATTTTGAAAACTTGAAGTGAAATACTTATTTCACGAGTTTTAAATGAGCACATAAATATTTAAAAAATAATCTGTCCACAAGAAATTGTAACTAAAAGCTTGCGTGATACATACATTGATATAAATTCTATAGCTCATCATAAAACAAAGCATTAATGACAGTATCCAAATGCCAGCTAAGGTAAATAAACATGAGATTAAACGACCACGGGCTATGCCTCCCCAATTTGATTTTTATGGCTCAGAAAATCATTTTTATTCTTGAAAAATAAGATTATATATGGAACTTCTTTTTTTACATATTAGCTCAGCATATATTTTTTTGTAGTCTAATCGTGGCTCCTGCCTGTGATCGTCTTACACCATTTTCTGCTTATAAGTTTTTGCAAACCCTCTGCTTCCAGCAAACCTGAGGTGAGTTTTTCAGATGTAGTTAAGTATTTTTCTTTTAGGTGTAACAACTGTTTTTTTAAAAGCTTGAATTAGATATTCTTTCCAGAATAAAGATGTTTCCTTAGCATTGGAGACCAAACTAAGCAATAAAGTTCTAATCGATGGTAATAAGTTAATAGGAAATTATTTGGTAGATTAAATAAAAACAATTTCCATTTCTTCAATAACTCCTTTCTGCTATTTTTTTCTATTTTTCGTTTTTTTTTTTTTCCTTTTAGAATGACATTAGATAAGTAGAAGTGTTAAACAAAGTGCAAAGGCAATTTTAGGGATCAGAGTTTTTGTTCGACACCAAGTACAAATTTATCGAAAATTAGAGTACAATTAGTAAGACAAATGATTATCTCTTCGATATTTGAAATATTCCAAGANTTTTTTTTTTTTTTTTTTCTTTTTTTTTTTTTTGTCGCCATAAAAAAAATCCGACTTTAGACAACAAATGTCTTTTTCCTGCACATGATCTTCATTATCGGGCCCTTGACCTCAGATTCCATTTCCCTTTCATCCCCAACTGCCCCCGATTATAAGAGCATACCTCCTGAATAGTTAAAAGGGAAAACAGTAGGCTCAACAAATAAAGAAAAATATCGGAAGATGAAATAAAGGGGGGAGAGAAGGTCTAAAGGGGCAATGGAAGGGTTGGGTACAATGTGGCAATAAGTAATGAGACGGATACAATGGTACACTAAAATGTCGATATAAACCAATCTTATTTACATAATTTTGAAAAGTGAAGCTCTTTTGCATTTTGTCTCCGCTCAACTTGCTTCGAAGTTAGAAATGGATCAACTATTTAGCTAGGTGCTCTTAAACAATTACATCAAATAAATCCACGCTACTTGCTACCCAAAATCTCCATTTGCATCAACATATTTGTATATTGAAGTTTTAGAATCATTGACGATGTCCACATTTTGCTATCCTCAAGAAAACTAAATCAACAACACATCTCTAATTATTACTGTTTGTTTTGTTATTGTTTTACTGCTTAGCGGCAGTTGTAAGACTAACAAGAATTCACATCTCTAATTTTTTAGCACGAATCAAAAATTTGGGCAGATTTAGTATGTCCACATATAGTGTCGGCTATACTTTGACACCATAATTTTTTTCATTTCGCACATGGAAACATGCCAACTGTCAGAAAGATTCTGCATTTAGTGGTTTTTATAATCAAAATTTCAATAAAACTACTAAGAACACGGTAACTGTTTGTTAAAAGACTTGGATCCTATTATCCATTATAAATATTTTAAATTGATTCTCAGCCCTAGGAAGTTTTTAATTAAATTATAACCCAAAAGATTATCACCACAAAAAGCACCATACGCTAAATATAATAAAGTATTGAGACAAAATCTCAGCACGAAGATGTGCAAAAGTAATATTTCGCAATAGTGACTTGTTTAATAATAAATACAATAAATATTGAAGCTATCAAACTATCCATTAACAACTAAGGAAATATAAAGATGGGAAATCGTAGGAATGCTGCTGATAATGTGAAGGCTATAGCGAGAGTCGTAACCTCCTCTTAATAAATTGTATTACCTTGTGTATTCTTTAGAATATTTCAGTTTCTTTCGTTATGTATTGCAAGTTTAGTGGTTTCGAGAATTATTCTATCAAGTTACATATAAATATCAAAAACCTCAAATGTTGTAACTTCTTGACTCATTTCTCTATTTACAGTTTACAACAGATATATTTCAGAAAATTCAGCAAATTCCAAATTGTTCCATAAATATTAAAGTATTAAAAGTAAATTTTTTCCCCTTTCCTTAATTAGCTTACGTATTCTTGAAAGGAACTATACTGATAACAAAGAACTAGAAAATTGAATCAGCATAAGCTTTGCTTGTGAAATCATTACTAACTTATTTAGCATATTATGGTCATCTTCAAAGGGGCAAAACGAAATATTTTTGGCATGTAAGACCATTAGGAAAAACTAACACTTTTATGAGGATTCTGTGTAAGTACACAAACTGATTTAAGTATAGATATCATGTGGGCATATATTTTGTCTTTTCACGTTATTATAGAACATATGAAGTTATTACTTTCAGGCTAAAGTAGATTTTGGCTACACAAATTTTATTAACATTTATTAATTACAATGAAAATAAATACTAATTCCTGAATTCTTAATAAAAGTAGTCATTGCTCCCACATATGATAGCAATGAACTATACCTTACTGAGGTGGGCCTTGCATGTGTTGTAACGTATCCAGAAATTATATCAACCTCTTCAATCTTTTACAGGTTGGATATGAGCATCGAGAACCCAACCCCAAAATCATTGAAGGAAGTTAGTTTGTTACATCTACTAGCAAAAACAGCTGAAAATTTTGAGCACGGATCAACTGCAAAAGATCATGGATGTTGGGTTTCATTTGTTTCCAACCAAGAGGAGTAAGGAAACTGGTTAAATTATTGCATATACAGTTTGGTGCTCACCGATTATAATCTGTAATATCTCTAATCTTTTTTTATTCAACATGACAGATTCAACAGTGTGCTCCAAGGAAAATTCTACAAAACCAAGTAAGTCCATTCATATATGGGTTCATTTTAATATATTCAGCTGAATTGTTCTGTATAATAATTGGTTTTAGGTATGTAGAAATAAAATTTGATGCTGAAGTTACTTTCTCTAGTTATTTTGGAGCCATTTGTTTGTAATGGCTTTATTCATCTGATTTCTCAATCACATCATCTTACATCTCTTTTAACATCATAATCATCTTCAATAATCTTTATTTTGCAGCCAGTCACTCGAAGATGAGTTGAAG
>CAIGRB010029118.1:141846-160276 GCA_903798255.1 Fraxinus quadrangulata | reverse complement strand
CTCTCTCTCTCTCTCTCTCTGCTTCAGAAAATCAGTTGTATTACTTCTATCTAGTAACAACAATCCATTAGTTTTCAATTTCCGTCTCTGTTAAATTCGAAGAATTTGATTTATAAAATTACAAAATAAATGGAAAGCGGCGGAGGTGAAGAGGTTAGCATTGAAGAACTCGCTTCCAGCCTCTCCACTTACAAAGAACAGCTTCAACAGGTACTGTTCCGTATGTATACATGTATAGTGATTGCGATGTATTTTATGTTTGTTACTGGCGTACACGCTCTTGCTCGATGGAAATTAGGGTTTTTGAATAATTTGCTTTCACAAGTTTGGATTTTTAAGTTTTGGATAATTGAAGTCGTAATTAGTCAATCAGATAGTGGTTTAGTTATTTACCGTAGGGCTTTTGGAAATTGTGATACTAATTAATTTTATGTGAACTTTGAGGTTTCTTCTGTAGGATTTCGTAATCCAAAACCTGAATAATTGAGGTCTATATAGTTGTTCATAATTGCTGTAGTAGAGCTAAGCTTATTTACTCCATTTTCAAGTTAAGTTTTTTTTTTTTCTTTTTTCTTGGTATGATTTTCTATTTTCAAGCTCGAACAATTAAGTTATTGATCCTCGGAGTTTATAGTTGTTTATAAAGAGGGGCTTATTTAAGTTATGTTTCTTGATGAAATTTTCAGACAAAGTTTGTTTTTAACGTGTTAAAAGTATTTTTTTCTTGTTTATTTAATTTGTACATTTCGTGGTAAAATGTTCAAATTTATAATTCTCAATAGCATGTTTATGTCACAGGCTGGCTGAAAATGATTTTATATTTATGTGTTAGTTTACTCTAAAATCATTGCTATAAGAATCTTGTGTTTATCTTAGCATACTTACAAGCATGTCCCTAGAAAATATATGGAAGGGGAATTTAAATCTTAAGATTTGTCTATCATGGAATCCTAGTGGAGAATTGAAGGGTTAGAAGAACAGGCTTGGGGGTGGGAAGGAAATTCAATCTTTTTGGTTTAGTAGGAATTGATAGGGGGGAGGGAAAGACAAGGAAGAGGATCAGTATACCATTTTAGACCCATATTCTTAGTCGTCCATCCTCCCTAATTTGAGTAACTGTATGTAGGATTGCTTGGAAAAGGCCATAGTACCGTCCTCAAATCGAAATAAAAATATAGTTGGGAGGATAATATTGTTACTTATTCTAACAACTGCATTCCTTTCTCTCATCTTAATTTACCAAACTCTTTTTCCCATCCTGGTTTTCAAACACTCCAGCTTCTTATGCTTTATCTTAGTCGGCATCTTTAAAATGTTATTCCTGGACTACACTGAAATCATATATCACTAGATGACCTGATTTTACATTCGAGAAGTGCCACTTTGTGCTATAATATGACCTATGAAATCAAAGTTTTACTAGAAATACAACAAAGTGGGATGCAGTTCTTGAACTGAGATTAATGACAAAAGGATGAATCAAGACTGTATATTCCTTACGATCTTTCCACCCTGTTGACACTACACTATAGCTAGATGACTGAATCATCAATCATGATCTCAGTTTGCAAGAACTCAAAACCAATTTGCTATATTTTGTTTGTCATTCTGGCACTTGTTCTTATTTCTTCAATGATTATCAATATCTCCAGTTTGTTAAGATTGCTCTTATATAGCATCTTTATAGTATCATGATGTTAAAAATCTATGGTAAAAAAGGATTTTTTCTGCATCTTCTAATTTATATTCAGGTTGGATTTTATTGTTTATGAGAGTATGGAGTTCCAGCTAGGTTTATTGATTTGCTTGTGGATACACCAGCTGATCTCATGAGTGCTATTGTAACTCTGAGAAGATTGAAGTTCGATTTAAGCTTTTGAAATTTTATAGTCAATTATGCTGATTCATTGTTAAGTAGAGGTGTGAAAATTGATTAACATGGCCTGCGTTGGTAAATTGTTTTTGATCATAAAAAATTTAGTGTTAATAAAGTGCCACATTATTGTATGAGATAGCCTGCTTAAAATTGACGTTCCATTGAAGTATGACTGGTGACACTCCATGATAATCATTCTTCCATGTGGGTTCTCTTATATTGTTCTTGTAATTTTTCTTTTCCATCAAGGTCAGTATCAGTAGCAATTTTTTTTTTATGGTGTTTGTCTCATTGCTTATTCCCTCATCCCTGTTAAGAGGATAAGAAATTTTACATTTCAATGGGCATGCATTTTCTGTCTATACACTTGCATAGCTTTCTTGCATCAAGTACCTTATGTTCATTAAGTTAATTCTTATCTTTGGCTTATTTATGCATTTTTAAGATAATAATTTCCAATTTATTATTAGGAACTTGTGACTACTGCTAATTTCTTCGACTACATTTGCCTTTTATATGGATCAGGTCCGCAATCTGTTGCACGATGAACCTGGGAACTCTGAGTATTTAGACATGGAGAAGGAGCTTGTGGAGGTGCCTTTCTTTATTCGTTATTGTTTTGATTCTTTTTGGGATGAGGGGATTACTTTCTTTGGTTAAAGTTTTCTATTTCACTTCCCTGATCCTGGCAAGCGTTAAGCTCCTGGAGTTGTGTCTGATCATTTTCTTTGAGAAGTGGAAGTCAATAAAATTTAGTATAATAGGTTAATAAATCTGAGTGTAGAGGTTATTGTTATTTTTTCATTTGCAATCTGTTTTCCTCTTTCTCAAATATTATTATTGCTCGAACAAGCAGTGTCAAGGAACTACCTGTGACTGAAGAGATATCTTTTTACCTTGGTTTCTGAAGGTGAGGATATTTTATTCCACTAAACAAATGCTCACCCCTGATATAGAGGAGTGGGGGAAAGTTAAAGACTTTTGGAGTGAGAGACTATATAAAGATGTCCATCACTTCTATCTTGGTTCCATTGCAGGTGTGCTATCTTTGGTGATGGACAGCTTGCTCTTTCCCGTGATTTCAGATGTCACTTTGAATTCTAAGTGCAAAATTCATCAATTATTTAGTTTATTGCAGGGAAAATAATTCGTGGTTTTAGTTTAGACTTGGCTAATTTCTACAACTGCAGGTAATTGCTTTGACGGAAGAGCTTCTGGCAACTGCAAAACAAAATGATGTTTCTGGTGTCAGTATCGGTATGACAAATGAAGCATCTCCTAGCATGCATCATTCTGGAAGCACCTTTAATGCGGTAGATATCCCACAAATTGTATTTATTTTTTCCTGAAGATTATATGTGTTTATTTTCGTTTTATTGTTAGTTTAAATTGTAGATCATGATTATGCTTGTATTTGATTCCCACAAGGAGAGGCATAATCTTCCTGCAAATTAATATAAATATGACAAATATTAGTTTTCTATTGTTTTGATATTTTATGCAAAGTTCATACTTCCAACATATGTCAGGAATCCTTTTCCAGAGCAAGGAAACTTTATGTCTTGGCCAAATATCTATCCTGTTACCTTCCGCTAAGAAAAGTGATGATGGATTATTTTGAAATGTTCATGTTTCCGAAGCGTTTGTGGGATGCAATCTTGCTTATCAGTTGAAATACCAATTGAAACCTATTTCCAGTTATCTTTAACAGTCTTTGTTTTTCATTCTTTAGTTATTCTTTTTGTGCTTGTTTCTGTTGGACAATGTTTCATGACATACTTTCGGTATGATATTATATGCTTCTCATCCTTCAGTTGCGTTGCTGTTTATTATGTTCATGGTACTAGCACTTTTAAACAAACTAAATTTTTTCCGTTTCTCGTTTTCCAGAATTCAATGTCCATAATAGATCATACCAATAGGTTTCTTGTCGGCACCAAAGTGCAAGCAGTTTGGAGCGAAGATGGAGAGTGGTATGTAAAATTCATGAAATATATGTTATGGTGTAATCAAATTATTCTCTTCATTTTCTTTATCTCCTTTCTTTGGTTTGTGGTTGATTAGTTAAATATTCAGGTATACTGCAACAGTTGAGGCACTTACTCCAAATGGGTATTATGTTCGTTATGATGGATGGGGCAACCAGGAAGAGGTATAATTTCAATACTATGACCTGTATAACTAATTTCTGCTTAGTTTTACAAGTTGGAAACGACCCTTTACATTATCCTGCTTGACCTTTCTTCTGATATAATTTCTGTGTCTACTGTTGTATAACCTCAAGCTTGATCAACATGGCTGAATTGTGATTACAAACATAAAACTAGAATAGAAGGTGACCACTCATGAGATGACCCTCTTCTCCCTGAAATAAGACATTAAGGATGTTATGTTATGGGGATCATTTGATATTCGTACCCACTGTGCTGGATCAAGTAGCATGCTTATTATGACGATGAGCGTAAACATCTGAGTTTCACATTGAATAAGTTATTGTTCTTTCATAACTCTCAGTCAGTATATTGGCCTCTCTTCTGTGTGATCTTATGCTGTCCCTTTCAAATTCTACTTGAACTTCCATTGTGAAACTTAATATCTGTTATGTAATTCAATGTCAGTAGCTCAATCAAAACTTTTCGGGATAATCAAGTTCCAAAGATACTTTTGAAGAAACCCTATTGGCTAAAATAAGCATATTTAGTCTCCACTTGGCAAATTTATAAATTAATTCATAAAGAGGAATAGTAGTGGGTCCCATGAAATGAGTGGATAATGAGTACTAGTTATGAATATATGGTCGAAATTAATGTTTGATTTTGATTGAATTTATAAACTAAATTATAAATTGTATCCAAATAGAGGCTTAATATTTTATTCCACTTTGCTTTAAAGTTTATGTTTTTGTATGGATTTATCATGTTTTACTTACTGAACTTCAATGTCAATTTTATTCTAGCTACCTTATTAAGCCCCTGCTAGGTTTAGTTAAAAATCATATTTTTAGTTTATTTTGATAAAATTTGATGAAATGTGCGGTTGAAAATTTGATAAAAGTTGCGAGTCCCATGAAATATGTAATTGAAATCGAGTTTGGGGGAAAAGTGAGTTTTAGAAAATGCGGGCCAAAAAGGGGCTTTTAGCTAAAAATTAAGTTTTTAATAGATTTTGATAAAGGTTGATAAAATGCGTGGTTGAAAAGTTGATAAAAATTGTAGGTCCTTAAAACATGTGGTTAGAAATGAATTTGAGGAAAATGAGTTTCAGAAAATGGAGGCCAAATAGGGGCTAAGTTACTAGAGGCAAAAAGTCCTCTAATCTTGTGAAATCAATATTTGAATTCATAGGTTCAGTGACTTGCTGCCTAACTGTTTTTAATTGCTGTTGGCATATTTTGTAAAAAAAATAAAATTTGTTATTGATTAAAATTGATTTCAATGTAAAAAAGAGACAGATTGAATGTTAAAAATACAACTGAAATTACATGAGATATTAATAAAATACAAATGGAGGAAAGCAGCAGAAAACTGCATTTTTAAAGTGATCTGGACTTTTTTGGAAGCATTATGGAAAGCTGGATTTACTTTCCTTGAAAAGTTTTGATAGGATTGAATGGCAAGATCGGACTAATATGTATATTCTCTTTTACATTTTTACCTTTCTTTTGTTGACCCTTAATTTTTTTACCAAACTAAATGTAAAATGTGTTTTGGATTGTGGGGGATTGCAGGTGGATCCTGATAATGTTAGACCAATTCAAGAAGGCACTGTCGATCCTTTGCTGGAAGCTGAAAAGGTAGCTGAGGCTACAAAAGAAGCCCTAAAACGTAAGGTTGCCCAAGCTGCTGCCAAAGACTTCCAATCCAAGACTTTGCCAGCAAAACTTCGTATTGAACCTGACGACTCTGAAGATGTGGTATGTTTTGGATTGCATTTTCTATTTAACTAAATATTCGTGGCTGGAGTCTATGTGACCCACATTGTAGCAGCGACATGATAGTTCATACTACATCCAGTAGTCTTTGCATGGTTCCTCAACAGAGGAAGGGGAAACAATTGATGAAACTCTGCTCCGTCGTCTTGCTTTAGTGGCTGATATCACAAATCTTTTAGAATCTTATTCTTCTGACCACCACCTGATATCTTGAATATATATATTTTTTCTTGTCCTACTTGTATTAAATGGCGGCTTTGTTTCACTTGTTGGACATATTATTACTTTTATGTATGCTGCTCACAGAAAACTGCCAAACGTAAAAAGATACATGCTTTCAAGTCCAAGATGCGGATGGAAGAAAAAGAGGTGACACAGAATAAAAGACAGAATGCATGGCAGCAATTCCAGACAACTAAAGGCCGGGCTAAGAAGGTATGTTCGCCAGCTATTCTTGTACATCCACAGTGCGTGTTCACCTAAATGTAAATTAGCAACTTGGAAAACCTCTGGTTTATATACAAAAATGCTTCTGATGCGTTTACAAGCCATTGTTTGGAGAAGATGGAGGACTATTTGTCCTGACTGGCTAATATTGATAGCGTACCAACCTTCCTGTCTATCTTGCGTCCCTTCTCTTCCTAAATCATTTTTACATGTATACTTGAATGATTGATGCAAAGGATAGATTTTTGGCTTTGGAATTTGGATGACGTTTCTTCTTTTCTCCACTATTCAATATTCATGTTTGTTATTGTATAACATTTGATTTTTCATTTTATGTCCTAGGTTGGTTTCTTTTCGGGTCGAAAGCGAGAGAGCATATTCAAATCTCCGGACGATCCTACCGGGAAGGTTGGTGTCACTGGAAGTGGAAAAGGACTGACCGATTTTCAGAAGAGGGAAAAACATCTACATCTCAAGGGAGCTAACATTGAAACTGCAGATGATTAGACATTTAAGTTTTCGTCATGTTGTAGTGTTGCTTTTCATCAAGCTTGTTTAGATCCTTTCACTTTGATATTTGGACCTGGTAGTAATGCATGATGAACTGAGGTATAATTCTACATTTTAGGAAGAAGTTTATAACACCAGCGTATGATGATGTTGACGATGTAACTAGACTGAGGAGTTACAAACAAACAACTTTGTTGTTTGTATAAGCATTTGGTGGTTTATGTACAGGCTGCTTCGAGTACAAATGGACGCTTCACTCATCTATAATGTAACAAGATTGTACAACACTTCGACATGGGCCAGTACAGATCATAAAATGTGGTGTGTGCACCATCATAAGTTCGGGGAGGGTTTAACATGTTGCACAATCGTGATGGTCAGCATTCTTGTTCTTTCACTACCCTTTGCAACCATAATAAAGGATTGCACTGAGATTAATTTCAAAACTTCGGTTCTTTGAGTGACGGGAGCAGGAGGTTCATCTCCATTCGATTGTCATTTGATTTTTAGAAAATTGAAGTGCGCCACCACTGGTTATGGTTAGGAGGAATCTATCTGAAATTGATAGATTGACATGATAGGACATTGCAAGGGCGAAACTTATAGGAAATGGTTGATTATTCGAATTGATTAATCAAATTAACCCAGTAAATCGCTCTACAGAGTGAGAGCAACGTCCTTGAATTGAGGTACACAAGTGTCGAAAAGAAGAGTCATGATTTCACCAATTTATCGGTGGAGAAAAGTAGTAGAAAAAAAAACTCGTATATTTTCCTATGATGTCCTAGAGATGTTTATAATCAGTTTAAATTATAAATAGATAGAGATGCATGATGGATATACGAGTATTACTTGCAAATTTCACGAAATATAACCGGTGCCAAACATGGGCTTAAATTCAACTATATCCGATCTCTGCAATGAAATGGAGGTGATTGAAGTAAACGTATAGTGGGAACTGGAAGGCATTATTAATTGTCCGACCAAAAGATACAAGTTTTGAGTGCTTGAAAAGGTATATAAATTTGGAAAATGCATGAAGGGCCCAATTGCCAATCTTTTAGCCAGCATCTTGACAAGTGGTGTTAATTAGAAAGATACCGACTGTATGAAAATAACACAATTATCCACAACATGTTCCAGACATATTCCTGTGCAAATATGGTATAAACATTATTCATTGAACAAATGCAAGAATTTTAGTGAGGGCATCATCCTTTTGACTTTAATAGTAGAGGGTTTCATAATTATGTTCCATGAACATTTACTAATGGCCCCAGGTATAGCTTGCAAAAGAGAGGAGGGGCCTTTTTTTCCAAGTCATTTAAAAAAGGTAGAGAGCACTATCTAGCTAGCTAGTTACTTGCATGTTCTGCGATCAAGGATTTGACACTGATGTACTCGAGCAATATGCAATGAATCTTCGATAATGGATGCATGATGCTATATTTCTAGCTAGACGTCTCGTTCTAAGTCGCAGTATTGATTACGACTGGCGATATATCCGTCCTCCTTTATAGATAATCCAATGAGGGATAAGAGAATATTGATAGACTATGAAATTCCTGGTAAAGAAGTAAAATTATTAATTTCATTAATATTTTCTATGCATCAACACAAATGCCAGGATCCTAAAAGGTCACTTTGGCATTATTCCTTTTTTTTTTTCCTCAAGACTTCTCTATTCTCAACACAAGATTTTCAGGGGGAAAGTGAGTTCTAACTTCCCAATTGAAATCATATAATTGTATCTTAAGGTATATTGTCATCTCCTGCAATTTTTGGGGTGTTAGATTCAAGCTGCAGTGAGGCGGCCGGAGATCGATTGTTGCGAGAATTCCATTTTGCCCAAAAGAGATAGTTGAGGAAGTTGAGGAAGCTTAGAACTGCTAGCATCCAATAAAAGTAGTCCAATCTATCTTTGTTGAGATTGTTATCACTGAGCCACCCACCGCCAGAGGAAGACTTTGAAGTCACCTTATTAACAAGAGACACGAGTACTGAGCTTAAATAAAAGCCAAATGAGTATGAACAGTAAGTTATGGCTGTCAAAAATGACTGCATCCCTTTTAATGACTGCTTGTAGAAGAATTCAATAAGCCCAACTGCAGTAAACATTTCTGATAACCCGAAGATCAAAAACTGCGGCGTTATCCAAAAGATGGATATTATTTTGTTCGAATTTACTGCAGCATTCCTTCTCTTGTTCTCCATTAGGGCAGCTGAGATCATTGAAAAAGTTGCCAAGAATAGGCCAAATCCTATTCTCTGTAGAGGGGTGATCCCCGAGGCGTTCTTGGTGATTTTTCGAGCAAAAGGGACGAAGAATGTATCGTAAAGAGGTACTATGAAGATTAGCATTATGTAAGGAATGGCCTGAAGAGAAGCTGGAGGAATATGGAAAGATTTTAGGTGTGTGTCCATTGCACTCCCTTGTTGGACCGAAAATGTCTGTAATTGTGCAAGTATTGTATTGAAAATAATTGTGCATGCAAATATAGGAATAACTGAAAGCAATATCTTCACTTGTTCAACTTGGTTTACTGTGCACAGTCTCCATGGACTTTCCTTTCCATCTTCAACTCTAATGCAAGCCTTGTTCAAGAATCTGAGTGACGGTTGAAACACGACAGATACTTAAAAATTCGTCATATAAACTATCAGCTCAATCTTTATATATGAATTATTTGAAAAGCAAAACTGATACCTGAATCTTTCAGACAGATAAAGATTGTTGGTACTGTCACTATTTGCTTGTTCCTTAGATTGGTCCCAATGAAGCATCCGAGGATCAGATGAACACACTTGCTTTCGCTTTAAAGTTGCAGCCATAAACACCTAATATTAAAAATTAAAATAAGAAAATAAGAAATAAATTATCAAGAAGGTGCAAATCTTCCGACATATGAACATGTATTATAATTAGGTGCATCAATTATGAACTTTTTCCCAGTCCCTAGATCAGCACAGAAGAACCAGATTGCACTTTTAATTAGAAAAATCAAATAGTTTGTTTCAGTATATCAACATTAAAAGCACATAAATTTCTTTTAAATTATGACACCAATTGGCATAAAATAATAGGAAAACGTTACTCAAGGTCACAACTAACTATGTATATGTTTAATAATATTCAGTAAATTAAGTGTGGAGGAATTTTTAAAGATGTATAGCCAAAAGGAAATCAAAATTTGGAAATAAAAATAAGAGAACCCCTCCTTTAGGAAACAAAAAGCGCGAGCGCACGAATTTCCAATGCTAATAGCCAATTTGTTGTTGGTGAAGTTTTCAGCAACGGAAAATATAAGTCAGAAAATCGATTGGTAAGTAAAACGTAGGTAGGTAAAAGAAGAGAGGCAATACTTGTGCAATAGGGGTCAAGATGCTTCCTTGAGGAGGTTTGTTCCTGTAAAGAACTGTACCACAAATCAAGGTTATCAGTCCCATAGCCATGGCTGCTGCAGAGACGCCGAATCCAATATCCATTCCAGAATGTGTTTGAACATAAACTAGGACAGTCAAGGCAATAAGTTCACCCATGGAGAAGGCAAAGTAGGCAGCATTAAAGTATCTGGAGAGTTTCTTGGATTGCTTTGAACCATTGAACTGGTCAGCACCATGAGCTATCATGTTGGGCTTAACACAACCACTTCCTAAGGCCACCAAATAGAGTGCCACAAAAAATATAAAGGCCTTGAATCCCTTCGCTTCTTCACAATGGTCTCCGTCAAGTAACATGTTGCATTTGGGAGGTTTTAGTTGGGGCAGATGAGCTTGCACTGACAACAATATGAAACCCTACAGTTTTGCATGAGGAAAAATGAATCTAAAATGTATCTAATAGTTTAAACTTTTGGAGAAGTCGGATCATCGAAAAGGGAAGGGTGAGAGAAAGACTTACCGAAAATTCGACAAAGCCAAAGATGAGCAGGGTCCAGAAACAACCAAGATAAGAATCAGAAAGGTAGCCTCCAAGGAGTGCAAGGATGAAAATAGTTCCTATAAAGTTAGTGACAATGTTTGCAGATTTTGACAGGGAAAAGTGCATCTCATTTATCACATAAGTTATGAGGTTGTTCCCAACTGCTGCTATTGCCATTATCTCAAATCCTTGAAGCCCTGCACAAAGACTAAACTTTATACACAGATACAGACACATGTACACACAGAAGACAAAATAAAGTAACAATAAACAAACGGAAAATCCAAGGAAAATTTCTTTTCAAGATTAATTTGGACCTCAAAGTATATCCTTAAGATGATCCCTTCTGTATACACACACACACACAGAGAGAGAGAGAGACCTAGAACAAAGGAAGCAGCTTTCATTCCACCATGCTTAACTGGGTTGGAGGGCCTTCCTCTCCAATCAACAGAAGTTTCTTCAAAAATATTTTCTCCATTATACTCGTGTTTTCTTGTATTCTCCATACCCTGAACCCTTCACACACACACGCACACACACAGAGTGATATCTTTTAAGAAAGTACTTTTCAGATCCTATTACAACTCTATATGTTTCTGTAAAAAGACGTGTTAATTGTCTCACTGAATTTGAGAGAAACGGCCCCTCTATTTATATATACTCATACACCTTACTTCAACAGTTCCTTTTGGATATTGTGACCAATGGACACCACACCCAGAAATTCAACAGCAAATTATACACGTTTCTGTCGTATTACACCACTTTGCACAGAGAAATCACACTAACTACTGCTTCAATATTATTTTAAGAAAAAAATTTCACCCTTTCTAATTAATATTATGAAAAATATTCTTGCACTAAGAATAGTTATCCGTATTGAAGGTATGAAATACATAAATATTACGATGAGTTTATTTTCCAATATGATACATATAACCATTAATCAAAATTATAGTAACAGTAAAATTCAAATCGCAAAATCAGATTGTAGTCCAAAGTCAAGGAAAATATATCAGTTTTAATATTACACCTTTTGTGCCGACTTCGCCATGTGGTCAATATATATGGTGTATCCTTTTTGAAAATTTTCCCGGCGGTGGTGTGGTGGCCAACCTGCCTAATCCAAATACCAGCTTTAAGAACAAAGCATTTATTTACTATATATTTTCTTAAGAAGATACTTCTGCTAATTTCCGACCATTCTAATTACTTATAAAAAAGTTAAAATCTTATATATTGTATTTTTTAGACTTATTTAGTAATTTGTAACAAATATGTACTATTATATTTAGAGAAATAGGTAGTTCCTTAAGGCAACTCCAACCCTTGCATCAAAACACCATTTTACCCTATTTTGCACCAAATATTTGGTGCAATGTCACTCCAACCCAACTTCAAATTTTGCACCATATTTGGCTAAAGTCCTTTTTGCCCTTTTTTTCATTTAGAATAAATTTTTTTAAAATTCGAAGAATGAATTAAACTTTGATCGTACTACATTTTTTAAAATTTATTAACGAATTTAATATTTTTGTTAACAAAATGTAATTATTTATGTAGTAATTTATGTAGTAGTAAATTAAATAATAAATAATTTTTTAGATATATAAATTGTTAAGAATAAAAAAGTGAAGAAAATGATTAAATATCATTCATTTGGTGCAACTTTTGGTGTAATGAGTTGGAAATGATTTTTAGTTTAGTGCAAAATTTGATGTAAAATGGTGCAAAACTTGACTCAAATTTTGGTGGAGGGTTGGAAATGACTTTAATCCCTTATCTTGCTCTACCTACCTTTGAAAAAAAAAAAAAAAACTATTATTTTATGCTACAAATTTAGATAAGACGAAAAGCATGCATGTGACCGCCCATAATAATCAATCAAAACTAATTAAAGATTAGACACACTTAAAAGATACAAGTACTAATTAAAAAATGCTATCAATCAAATGAAAGAAGTTTAATTAAATTTATTGTACCTCCCTTAAATCAAGAGCTTGATGCCCTACAATTAATCCTCTACTTGACTCCCCCATAGCGTTTTCAATAGGCTATGTTTTTAAAGAACGTTTTGGTTGTAATAAAGACCACCTTAAATTTAAAAAGTAAAACCCTTTACACTTGGTTGATAGCGTTTTCAACAAACTCTTTATTTTACTTTTCTCAACATTCAGTAAATGTTTTTCATCATTTTTAAATTAATATATGCATGTACATGTCAACCACTAAAAAATAATGTTATCTAACACCAATAATGTTGAACATCAATTTATGTATCAATATATTATGGGTCATATTAAATGTGTCATAATTCCGTATATTTAATCGAACCTGTAATTTAATGTTACCATCTAAATTAGTGTTATACACTATTGGTACTAGATATCATTACTTTATGAATAATTTAAGTAGTGGAATATTGAAACTTGAAATATTATTAAATGCAATATTGATAAAACAAATAAATAGAAGTCAAACTCACTCTCCTTTTTTAAAAATGTTAAATCTTTTGGAGCCTAAATTTAAAAGTTGGCTCTTTAAGACAAAGTGCATCTCATTTTTTAATTGTTCAAGAAATTCTTTATTTATAAATAGCATCTTATACATAATAAATAGTTTCATCTTAAAATTTAGAAAGTATTTTTTTATGACACATTTAATGACCCTTAATGTTTTATCTATTTTGGCTCTTCACATTGCTTTTCTCAAGACACGTTCATTGATTTCGCCTCATTTATTGAATATACTTTTTTTATATGTCAATAACCAATTTATTCAAATATGATTTGAATTAAATAGAGTGATAAATATATAGCTTATAAAATGCAATAATTATAAATTAAGAATAGAAAACGAGTTTAACTCTTCAAATATAAGGAGCCAATTCACTCATTATTTTAAAAAGTTAAAATAGAGTATCTTAAATTTTATTTTTAAGCATTAATTCTCTAAAATAGATAATATTTTTGTATTTAGAGAGTTTCTTGAAAATGCTCTTATACTTGCAAATCTTGTATATAATTAGTTTATAAGAGCATCTCCATTAAACTTTATTAATGTAAGATTCTCTTTATTTAAGAGTGTCATTTCTTAAAAATAAGTTTCACAAGACTCTTTATTTTAACTTTTTAAAAGGGCATCGTATCGTATGTATGATAGAGAATATATTTAGATTTAGAAAATAATTTTTTTGTATATATACTCTCTCAATTATCCATTTTGGCTCTTCATCTTGCTTTTTATAAGAAACAATTAGTCATTTTTACTCATCTATTACTTAAATTTTTTATATCTCATTGACCTATCAATTCAAGTATGATTTCAAATTTATTATAAAGTAAAATAGAGTTTGTGTTTGGAGAGTCAAACTCAATGTTAAAAGTTAATAATAAAAAAAAATCTTTTAGAAACTTATTTTTAAGCATTAACTTTCTAATATAGAAAGCATCTTATATTCAAAGAATTTTTTGAAATTTTTCTAAAATAGATTTTTTTTAACATGCTCTTGCTCTTCACTGACTTGATTCAATTAGTTTGTAGGGTTTCCTTTAGAGAAAGTAAACTTATGGCTTATTCGATAATAATAAGAATTTAAATGGATTGATTAATAGAGAATTCATTCAAGAAAGTTGAACCTGTTTGACTTTTTCGAGATAAATTGACCATTTTCATCTCAAATTTTGTACATAATTAAATTCAATATATCATGATGTAACGGTTATAATTTCATAAAATCAGAAATAAGGATTCGAAATAATTAAAGGTCCACCATGATCAACATCTCCTTAATTATATTATTTCTCTTTTCCTCTAACCTTTTGGAGTCAAAATATATTGCACCTTGTACCAATAAAAGTCAACAAACTTTGTGCACGCTCTTGGTTGACAATTGTTATTTTATTCTGTTATTAATTAAAATTATAAATCTATTACGTGTCAATTAATACCATCTGCACTAAAGATTATGCGCCAACAAATGTTGAATTTATTCTAAGTAACAACATATTTATCTCATGTTGTGACTTGTGTTGTTCTATGGCTTGCAATTAATAAAAATATTAACATTGATAAATTCCATACATCGGAAATATGGATAATTCTCAATATCCCAAAATATTTATACAAAAATGTAGAAAAAGAAATCGAATTGAGAAACGTAAGATTGACTATCCAAACGATAGGCCCTTTTTTTCCATTTTGCCATGTTTGATGGCACTTTTTTTTTTCCCAAACATTGATTTTCTATATTTGTCATCACGTGACACATTTTCTTGATTTTAGTTTAATTTCAATTCCCACATTTAAGGTGTTTTTTTTTTTTTTTAGTAACAACATATTTATCTCATGTTGTGACGTGTGTTGTTCTATGGCTTGCAATTAATAAAAATATTAACATTGATAAATTCCATACATCCTAAATATGGATAATTCTCAATATCCCAAAATAATTATACAAAAAATGTAGAAAAAGAAATCGAATTGAGAAATGTAAGATTGACTATCCAAACGATAGGCCCTTTTTTTCCATTTTGCCATGTTTGATGGCACTTTTTTTTTTCCCAAACATTGATTTTCTATATTTGTCATCACGTGACCCATTTTCTTGATTTTAGTTTAATTTCAATTCCCACATTTAAGGTGTTTTTTTTTTTTTTTTTTGTGTGTGCAATAGAAACAAATTCTATCCCCATATTTATTTTGTTAAAAAAAAATTATCCCTTTAATTGACAATTTCCATGTAAAATAAAGTTAAACGAACACCAGAAATTTTCCAATTTTTAAAAAAAAAATTTTGGCAATCCAAACAAATTATATCCCAATGAAATGTATGATTAAAATTTTATTGATTTGGACTTCAAATTTTTAATCAACCTTTTAATCTTTACCAAACGTGGACTAAAACGCCCTATAACTAGAATAACAAAAAAATCGACTCATTTACGTTCAGACGATGAGCATTTAGAATTATGTGACATTTATGGTGGTGAAGAAAGATTGTCGGTAGTGTGGACATGTGTGAATTATAAGTAAGCTTATGTTTTAAATTTTCATTGGTTATTCTCAACATTGTTGGTTGGTGAGTTTGTCTCTGTATTGTCATGCAAAGTTGATGCTTACACAAAAATAATTTAAATTAATTTAGGTCAATTCATACACACATGGTGGCATACGTGTTCTCCAAAAAGCGAATAAACAAATGGATTTAGATTTCAATTTTAGAAAGATAAAAAGCCAAAATTTCCATTCTTATCCCACCGGCAACCACCACCTTCAAAATTCAACTAAGAAAATATAATTTCTTTAATTATAGCATGTTTACAATACATTTATAATATTAGACTTGGAAATAAATGTAGTGCGTAATATAGCCCATATTAGACATACGTTTATAAACTGTTTAAAATCAGATAAATCACCGTTTAGTCACACTTATCCATAACTTACTCATGTTTGTTTATAAACGCTTTTCAAACACGCGAGAATCTACGTGGACAACCTAACTAAAACATCCTCCTAGCTACTCCGGAAAAGTGAAAGGACGGAGGACAAGTTTTTTAGTATACTTTGAGGAAAGTAGAATGAAAAAACCATTGTAAAAAGGAAAACATAACGAAAAGCGTCATGGAGAAAATGATTTTAAGCAACCAAGAGTTGTGATGTAACAACTAGAGTGTACTAATTCATAGGCCATAGATAGAAATAGTGAACTTTTGATAAATCAAATGATCTTACATTTGAATATATTACATTTAATTCACTTCTTCACTTATTGAACACTTGAAATTTTGTTTGTCCTTGCTCCAATTTCTGTGGGCTCTAGAGACCTTTTTATGTTATGCATCCCACTTCCTTGTGTGTTGTAGGCTTGTAATGGAGCAAACTCTATTTTCTAACCTAAAACTACGCAACTTTGTTCCCCAAAACTTTACTCAAGTGGAAAAAATAATTGGTGGTAAGATTCGATAATTTTTTATCTGATAGATGGACATAATTTCATCTGGTTTTAAATTTTGCTTAATGGTTCTTTCGAAATTAAAAATTGTTGAAAGTATATATTTTTTTGAAACATATTTTTTAACATCATGTTTTATCACACTCATTTTCAACGACATATTGTATCTGGTTTTAAATTTTGCTCGAGTGTTTGAAATTTGTCGCTCTCGCTCCTATATACATAATACGATACATTAGAGTTCTAAGAAGAAGTTTTTGTAAATACCATTTCTACGAAGTTTCAATTCTATCAAAGTTTTTTCAGGTCATCGCTTTGCGTTTGGCCAGTCCTCTAGACACCTTTGGAAAGTAGGGAGTGACAACGTACACACTTTCCTTTACTTCATATGATCTTTTTATCGGTTGCAGGGTTTGGTGGCCCAAAACTGGCTTTGCTAAAAGGCCTCGTCTCTAAAAGCACAGCTCGCGAGGTGTCCCTCCCACCGTGTGGTTCCAAACCTCGTCTTGCTCTTGTGACATGCTATGTTTTCCCTCTATATCCCCAAGTAAATGGTGACTCCCATGCACCAATTTGTGGATCGCTGCCTCACACTCTAATACTTACAGGTGAACTTAGTAGGTCGGCCACCCTACATAAATCAATTATCATATCGGTACCTAGTTGGAGAGGCTCGGTTTCAAAAACCCGTACGCTCTTGTAGGACTCCTCTAGAGATGGAGGTAGGACCAATTCAGGCTTATGCGGTTAAGGTTGTGTACAAAATTAAATAATCTATTGTGTTTTCTTTCGAACAAGTCCAAATGCAAAACATAACTTTCCATTGCCGTGGTGGCGGCAGCATATGCATAAAAGCTCGCAACTAAACTCCATTATAGCATAATTCTAACTTTTATATCTCTGAAGTTGGTTGTGCTCTCTCCCTCCCTACATATATCTTAAAACGAAGCTATGATTAAACATATTTTTTTACATTGAATTATACTAAATCGACATAATAGTCGATACTAAATTGATCTCCTCGATTTTGTAATCAACTATTATCTCCCGTCACATATTGTATTGTGTCATATTACTCAAGCGCTTAGTTTATGCTAAGTATCGGTACTTAGAACATCAATCCTAATAGTCGATAAATTTTATAATGTATCACTTTTCTATTTAATTGTATTTAATTTAATATACTAAACCTACATTATAGCCATATTTGATGTGCATTATGAAATAATAATTAAAATCCTAACTTATAATATTATATATTATCGATGATTCATTTTTGCATGATTTTGAAAGTCAAAAGCTGCTTATGAGTTTAAGAAGTTATTTTTGAACATATCTGAATAATTTTATTTAAAAGTAATATATCTAACTAAAAAAGCTTTCAAAATAAGAAGAATCAGAAATAAAAGCAAAAGTGATACCAAACTAGCGTTACAAGTTATTGGATTGAGAAAGAGGCAATCCTTGGATTCCGCGGCTCACTACGTTAGTTAGTGTGTCAACATTGGCAGATGCATTAATTATCATACTAAACCAGAAAGGTAAAAAAATTCCATCCAATAAACCTTAATTACCCTACTTAATCTTCTTGAAAAGCATTTTTAATTTTTTATGGTGGAGCAAACATAGTAGTAAGTTAAGAAACAAAAATAATTGATAATAACTTAAATCATAGTATTTTAAATTTAGAAGCTCTCATCTTAAGGCGTCAAGTCGCGATAAGGCCCTGGTTTGATAAATAAATTTTAAAAGTGATTTTTTGAAGAAAAAATATTAAATGTATAT